>JAQFYC010000776.1:0-46392 GCA_034694165.1 Tomocerus mixtus
GGCATTTATTTTCAAATTAGATGCCCATTAAATATATATTCATTACTCTATTAGCTGTCCAAAACTGTGGGGAAAATAGTGCTGCACAAATACTTTAGAAGGTACAAAAGTCTAAATTTCAGATAAAAGTAAAAAATCTCAATGAGTGGTAAATACTGCTAAAATGTTTTCCAAAGTGAAAGTGGAAGTTAATGATTTGTCAACAAAATCATACTAAGCCATATAAGCTTATAGTTATTAAACCTCGTTAGGTAGTATATAAATAGTTGAACAGATGTACATTTTCTGAATGATTTTGTATATTATGCAAGCAGAAATGGGAACTGTGAGATATTTCTGAATATTTGTATTAGTATTATTTTAGTATACAGATAGCCAACAATATTATTATCATGCGTGCTGCCAAAATAGAAGCGCTTACATTCTGTTCTGCATTACTGGTCTCAGTCTTTCCTATTCAGATCAATGGAATGGAATATTGTGTAATACTTTTGTTTGAATGTGTTACAGAATTGGATTGGTGTCATGTATTTATAGAAGAAGGGGACTGTTGTCGTTGTCACAGGATGAGATCAGGTAATAAATAGAACAGGTATGTGTGTCTAACTGCCAGCATGCCATAACACGCAGACTGCACTCATCGCCAACGCCAGCCAGCAAGATAACAATATTCGCTCTCCGTGAAAAGTATAAATATCCGGGACATTTTCCCCTGGATTCTCTCTGTCCCTCATTCGGCATAAAATATTGTAGGTTGTTTGTACTCATATTTTGTATGTTATATCTCCAGCAATTGAGGAGGGAGAGAAAGACAGGAGGAATAGCATGAATATGAACTACATTTCTTGCACAGCTGGTTTGATGAGAATCCGAAGAAACAATCAAAAAAGCTGGAGAGCCAGGAAAACCTAGCAGGTGTCCCATCTTTGCCTTCCTTGCTGGTGTCCCTTCCGAATGTTCTGCAAATAGTTTATGTTACAATACAGAAAAGTAAATGTACGTTGTGATAGTCTCGCAAATGTTCATAGTTCATAGTTTTAGCTAGGTACAGTAGCTCACCTACTTTTAAAAAGTGTAGAATAGCTATGTATACGTAGGTACATAAGTAGTCATCCTCTCACTACATACAGTCAGTCTGTCATGTCATGCGAAAGAGTCTTGAAGAAAACTGGTTCTGGTTCTGGCCCTGGAGCTGGATTCATATTGCAATTGTCTATCATATCATGTACTATATGTACCTACATCATATGCTTTGCAATTTTCTATAAATTATGCTTATAGCATTAGAGTGGAGTGAGCTGGAGATGAGAGCCGTTGAAAATATTAGTACTAGAGTGGGGAAGCTGCTTTAGCTTGGCTCTTCTTTTGGTATCTCGTGGTTTGGGTAGTGCATTGCAATATGGAATGATACTGCTCTATATATTCTAGGAATACACAGACTCAGTCTTTGAAGTCAAGGAAAAGAATGTAAATTGAAGCTCAACTTTTGCTACAGTGGCACAGAAAAGTAAAAGCAAAGCAGGTTTGCCAAAGAATGAGAGTCAGGCCAACTGCCGTGCCATAAAACTATATGATTCTCATCTTATGTCAGTGTGTGGATGTGAATTGTCATTGTCACTACGCCACTGCACACTGACTCCTTCCTCCCTAGTAAATGCACTTACTTAGATACCTACACTACTCCATGTACTATCTGTACATACATTCCCACTCTGTCTCTGTATTACTATATGCTACTGTATCAGAGATCCTGCAGACAGAGAAAGCATTAGAATTTCTCGTCAGCAAGGGAAGACGTAAGGAGCCAAGCTGGCCAAACTAAAGGAGAGGAGTGCAGAAGAGCCAAACCCAGGCCAGACAGAGCAGATCTATTGGGGAACAAATGGAGAGAGAATATAAATATGTGAATACCCTGTTTTACAATGGAATTTCTCTTTATATACAAAATATACAATAACTTTCCCTGTTTGTGCTGTTCTGAGTCCTGTTAATATATTGTATAGGTATGCACTAGTACAAAATGTACATAATGTAGGTAATATGCCTGCTGGATGCTGAGGAAAAGAAGAATATTGTTATGTAGGTACCAACAGATGCAAAAAGATATAGCTAACATTATCTAGTATCGTCCATATTACATACAGTAGGCGGTAGGTAGTACGTACCTAGTGATATTGCTCTAATACTTAAAGTACTAAAGTAAACTGCCCTAGAAAAGTAGTCTCCTGACTATGACTAACTTAATGCGGAGTCCGCTCACAGAAGGTGATTCTTATTCTTCAACAACAAAAACTATTTAGAGAACAGTTCCGTGCTCTATATTTCTATTATGTATTTGTATCTATATCGCTATTTTGCTAGACAACTACATAACTACAACCAATGCTCACTACGTATACCTACACTTACCTTAACAACGTCACCAACTCTAGAATGATAAGACACACAGGAAAACTTGCTTTGCTTTACCTTCACTGCATACATATTTTCCTTACTTCAACACATTTGCACTTTCTCCACCCTCTCCTCCTATGTACATAACGACATACACACAATACTACATTTCTGTAGGCACTTATTTTCCCCAATTCTTCTTCTTTACTCTTTACTTTCTTCCCAGGTTTCATCTTTTGATTCAACTACTACTTATTTCACTACAATGACTCGCTTCCTACTCAAGCACACCTTGTGCATCCTGCTTTTGCTATACAGAATTTATATAATATGCATGTCGTACAATGCACATACCTTTTATTATGATAGATAGTATACGAATAATTAAGGCCCTGCTGTTGTATATATTATTTATTAGACTACTAAATGGCTCATAGTGTACATGTGGTCCCTAGCTACCTGCATACTTTATTTTTATTTTGCTCCATATACATTTTCATTATTGCCATTCGATCGTAGAATATGAATTGTAGATATAATCATAATTTTTTATATTATTCTTTCTGTTTGTGCATTCATATTTTACTAAAGTTATTGTTATGACGCTAAATATTCATAAAATAAATTAGTACTTTACTTTTAAAGGTTTGTATTTGGAAGAAAAATTAGGAAATTAAAATTAATCACCAATTTTATACTTATGGAGTACCATTTGAAGTTAGCCATGCAATATCAGTAGTCCTACATGTTAAAGTTATCTTTACCAGCACACGTATTATATACCTAATTTGTATTAATAAATATTTCGCAATACTCATTTACTAGTTTAGTTCATATAGCCTTTCACTGTTGAAAACGCATACCATTGATAAAATTATTTGCATGAGAACCACCGGCAGGTAATTTTGTGGAGAATGAATAATAAATATGCTAAGTTAAGGTAACTCGTTTTGTTGTTGTTTCAGTTGAGATGTTTTGAGTGCCTTTGGCCATGCATAAATTAAGATCTATCAAAATGTTTTAATATTATTTTAGTCATGTTCGTGCGTGTATGTACAGCTGCAGTACATATGTATTTTAATAATATTTATTAGTTCAGGATTACACAGTGATGAAACTGCAGCTTGTTTCTTAGTTTTACTAACAATGTACCTGTACAATATTTGTATCACTACGACAGCTAACACAGTTTCTTCATTGTGTGAAAATTGCCAAAACAGTGCATGTGCTTATATTATATGTACATATGAAAACAGAAAATTTAAAGCCTTTGCTACAGCAGAAATGCAGACTGACTGGGGTTCGCAGTACTAATTACATATGAGTAGCTTCTAGATACCTTGTGCAGTGATAGCATATAAAACATAGGTTATAAGGTCAACTGGGAAATGTAGAGTGTAATTTTAAAATGGTTGGAATGATTTGGTTTATAAATGTAGTTTACTTGGTTTGTAACATACTAAAAGCTTCTGCAATATAGATAGAAACACTGTACTGTACTACCGCTACCATAATAATTGTAAGGAAGGTATAAAATATCTATCTATCTATATGTAGGTGTATGAAAGGTTAGTTAGATATATACAAAGAATTATACACAGTGGAGGGTAAGTGTAATAAGAGAAAGGAATATTTTGAAAGGGACGTCGGAGAGTGAAATCAAGGCAGAGCACGAACAATAGAAGGACGTGGGTAGGGAAACAGAAGCGAAGCATTTCACAATTTGCCAGACAGTAGTGATAGCAGCTGAGCTCAGAAGTTGGCCCCTTGGGGTAGCCCAGCTATAAAGATAGTACAAGTCCAACTGGAGCTCACCACAACCGCAATACTCTGCACCATCAATCTACGTATGCATTTTGACCCACGAGGCTTCCTCCTCCTGACTCTCTGCCTGTCTGTCTGTTTCGCTGGACGCACTTTCTCCAGCGCCTTTCTCCGGCTCTCTATGCAAAGCAAAACCAAACTCAACTTGTTCTCCAGCCAGCCAGCCAGTCCACTCTCCATTTCTCTTCCTCCAGTCAAGATCACTAAATGAAGCAACCCACTGTGTCCATTTCCTCTACATTCACCACTACAAAACAAACCCATCCAATCCACCAAAAGATACCTCCTACATACACACATAGCATAAGCACCCTATCTATATCTATAGGTACTACTACTGCAATAAAATACTTAGCTAGCTATCCACCTCTATCTACTACTATATCTACATAACCACCCCACCGTACACTGTAACATAATATTTATAGTGCATATTAAGACTCACATTACACTACTTCTTCCATATCAGTTTACTTCCGACTATATATTAGCGGGTTATCCTGTCCAACTACCCATCCTGTGATTTTACAACTAAGAGCTAGCTATTTATAGTTTCATTTGGCTGATTAGGTTATAATCACGCTATAAAATATTGCTGTAAGCGAACTTAACTTTCCATTTATTAATATTAAAGTATTGATAAAACTTTTAGTATTAGCTGCTAAAGTGCTGCACTCGCCGTTAATTTATTAGTGCGTTATTACGTACTTGTTAGACTACTGCTGTAGCACAAATATTAAATACTTATAATCAATAGTGGTAGCTATTAGTGCATTGTAGCGATGTATTTACGCATTCAATACTTTAGGCAATAGAATAGAAAGGCAAAGGAAATGGAAAATAATTTACTTGTATTTGCATACAGATTTAAATGTACATAAGTGGAGAAAGTACATTACTACAAACGACGAGATATGTGAAATGAAATGGCAATACAACAAAGTAAACGTGACTTTGTGACTACATTTTGTAAATAACTAATTAAATGAAATGTAGTCACTTCAGTTCATTAAATATGTAAAATTTGCTTTTACCCACAAATACAATGGTGCATATTGCCTTATACTTACGACTTGTTTAGTGCAAAACTTTTTGGCTCTATGGAAATTGATAACTTTTTCTACTGTTCGCCTAATGTTGGGTTTTGCGTGATGCTATGTTTAGCTTGCAAAACGGGGAAAAGCTGTTGAGCAAAAAATATCTTTAAAAAGCGGGTTTTGGTAAATGCATTAAGTTGCACATAAAAAGCGATACCATAAACGTAAACTGAAGGAGCAGCTTATTTTTATTTCTTGTTTTTATGTATCACTAAAATAGAGCATGCAAAAGAGGAAACAATTGAGGAAATGAGAATGGTCGTCTCTAAGTATTTTTGAAGAAGAAAAGAAATAATGAATGATGGAGGGATAGAATTCTAGCTGTAGTGATACAACAGATTTATCAGTATGTGTTTGTATACGCATTTAGTAATAGAAAGGAGGAGAAAGTTGTGTGGTATGGCGTATAAAGTCTAATTGTGTTTTCCCAACTAAAGGTAAGAAATGAAATGATTCTTTGTAATATCCGTAACGCTATTTAAGTTTTAGTGCTTTAGAAAGAGAACTTAGAATTCTGGAATCGTCTCATTACATTTGAACTTTTCTTTGTGTGGCATGGCATGGCAGAAGGAGAAACACATATTAATTTAGAGTGGAAACTTGTTCGCCTCTTCGTGCAATTAATGGCTGAGTTGCTAACAGTTTGCCCATCCTGTCTTCAGATTACAGATGCGATATCTATAATCAACACACATTGCATTGCATTACAGGCAGCCAGGACCAGAAACAGAGCAGACGCTGTCTGTCGTTCAAGTTCTATGTCTGTCTGTATGTAAACTTTAGTTTCTTACATTTGCTCTTTTACTTACTTATAACTTCCCTCCTTACGTTATGTTATGTTAGTTCAAGTTATAAGCAATAAGCTGTTGAGCCATTGCATACGTCCGTCCATCTGAAGTAAACTGCTTGACTTTGATCATTTTACTTAGTAATAATAACAATTCGACTATTCTCTTCCTGTGGCTGTGAGCAATAGCTAGATAGGGTAAACATGCGTTCCAAGTTCACGTAGGCTTCATTATTTCCTACACTAACTTTGAAACGTGTTCTTAATTAATGGAATTGAGCTCCACTCAACTTATTTAAGTGATGCATGAAGAAAATTTACCAAACTAAAGCAAACTTGCGTTCAGATTATCTGTAGTCCATCCATTTCTGTCTGGAAGTACAGGGTAGGTGAATATAAGGTAACCTAAGGTTAAGGTACCTATACACAACGTGTCGTTCCCAGCCAAACCATTCAACCAGTCAAAACTAACTAACGATAAGACTATTTAAATCAAGACCGAGCTAAGGAAACCCTTTTGTGAATATAGTGAAGGAAGAACCTTCTTCACAATTTCCTTCACGTTATATTTAATTATACTTTATAATAGCAAGCCAATATACATTTTAAATTATCCTTATACCAGCAGTTACTATTTCAAGCTAATTTAAACATTATTACTCACTAACGCGAATATTCAGAACTTGTGAAAACTCAATCACCATCACTACCTCTACCTCTGAGCCCAGTGAGTTTATTAATGAAGATGTTATTGGGGAAGAGGTACTAATGCAATTAATGCCAGTTTATGAATATATGTAACAATAAGCGGAAGCAATTTCACTAGTATAAGTATAGCAAGGTACAGGTATGCAAATTAGCATTGGTATTACTATTTCTATGTTCACCGAACTGGACTGGATTGCTTTGTGTCTACTATTTATGTTGTGGTTGTGTCCACCTGAAGGAATATAAATAGATATTAGCTAATGTATGCTAATAATACCTCAGTAACTACGCTTTTAGCAAGATTAAGATAAGATATAAGCCTTTGAATACCTTCCTACTACATGATATAATGCTATTTGCACGAATATAATATTATAAGTAATATGTAATTATCTAAGTTTGGGTAGAAATGCAGTGAATTGACTAATGAATTCAGTTGTATCTACATAGTTATGCCATAATTCCGACAATCAAAGGTTTGATGGCTTTCCTTGATTAAAATATAACAACCACATATTATAATTAAATAAGCTGCACACTTTCACACAATTAGCGAGCACTATCTCGGAATTAAAACCACATGGATATTAACCTAGGCGTTCCAAGCAAAATAAGCTTCAGAATAGCAGAGTTACTACAGCTTAACATAACTGCAGTCATATTGTATTGTATCTAAATAAACGTATGCATTTAAAACTCATATAGATGTTATGTAACACAGCATAGCTTGTAAATACTGAAACACCCATGCATGCATCTAATATTAGACTCTCTCCGCCCTTAGCTGGAACATTCATTGGTGTACTTTTACATGAATGCTAAAATAATTAGAAATGAAAATTGGAAATTCGATCAGATGATAATATTTCTCTTGATTGTATGTGTATGCAGTAAAATATTGTATTACATGGATGTGGTAATCTCAGTCATTCTGTTCTGCTCATGGTGCCAGTGCCATTCCTGGTAAAGCCACTACCGGCAGGATTTCACTGGATTTCTGCGTTCTGGATGCCGAAAGTCTCTCAGTTTTTTAGTTAAACGTCATAATATTAGAAGACGAGGAATATTTTAGCGTGTGGCCAATTTCTACCAATTTCTCCTACCTAATAACATTTTAATTTCTAGCATTTGTATTACTAGATTTCCCTCATTCTCCCACTGGGAGGTAATACGCTGCATAATCATCGTATTAGCAAAGCCAAAACAGCCACTGTATGTCTGTTAGCTTTGTTTTCATTTTCCGTTTCATATTCGCATTCATTGTGCTTGGAAGAACAACTTTAATATCTAGCAGAACAATTATAACTGATGATGATGGCCATAATACGTACGTAAGCAAGCTAAGGCAAGGATACAGGATATCTGCATGTACTTAATAGCGAACAGAGCAAAGCAAAGCAGTAGCTGATTCTGTAGTTAGTCTCTACTGTAGGTACTACTGCTGAGATAGTTGGGCAACAGCAAATGAGATTGTTTTCATTCGGTTGAGAAGAGCATCACAATTGAAATTATATGGAGCAAAAGCCGTATCAAACAGCGAAACTCAGGCTTTAACTATCTCGGTTTATATCTATGACTATGCAGTTTAGGTACCATTAAAAGATAGTTAGTACTAAGCAAACCGGAGTAAGTAGTCGTAGATAAATACCAAGGGAAACTAAAACTTTGTGTACATATTATAGGTACATTGTTTACTAGTTTGGCCACGGAACTGAATACTATTTCAGGCTACTCATCTCATTTCTATTGCCTAATTTCTGAGTGAAACAAAATCAAAGGATTTAACTATTCCGCGAATACAGTACACTTTCGGCGTGACCAGTTTTAATATATTTTAATCTTTTTTCCACGAATTAACTCAAAAGATTCAGTGTAACATTTAAAACTGCCTCCATTTAAAAGAAATTATGTACGGACTAATAGACATTTAGTTAATCGTACAGAAATCTCCGGCTTTTGTGTGCGAAAAGCAGCTATTTTCCTACTTAAGTCTCGATGGCCCAATTTTCATTTTCGTCTTAACCTACTTTATTTTTAGTTATATCTGTATGCCAGTACTGCAATCTGCAATGCATTCGTATATGACAACGTCATATATATATAATTTAGTTGGTGTTCAATACGGCTACCAAGAAAACTCAACATATATAGCAAGAAATATTTGTTTATTACAGGATGGTCATGGTAAATATATTTGTTGGCAACCCAAGGGGAAATACTTTAATTACAAAGGTTGTCATTGATTTTTTTTTATTATTTTCTTTGTCAAAAATTGTACTTCCGTTGTTACGCCCACATGTTCCACGTGCCCATTGTTAAATACGTGATTAAATGGAAGCAATCTCAAGACACCGGGTTTATTCTTAAAGGTATGAGATATAAGTGAACAGTAGAGGTAAACCAAAATTTCTAATAGGACGTACGTAACGACCAAAATCAATAAACGTTATTAGTAGCAGAGGCCTGGTAAGACGCCTTTTCAAGTAATTATGCTTTCATTCGTTCATTTTTTATATTTTGCGGGATTATTCAACACAGAAGATTTCTTTTATGAAAATGAGCTGTCATATTCTGTAAATCGACTTTCTCTTGTTTGTTCTTTAACATGGTTAATAGCGTTCTGAGTATACCTAAATATGTAGGTACTTACAATTTGATTATGTACCTAGCCCCGTGGATCCTTGAGGACGACACAAGCATCCTCATCAGCCCATCAGCTTCCAGGCAGTAGTTATTAAAGATGTTCTGTTTCCTGTCCTTCATTCTATGGTAACATTACACAAACTACCTAACTACACAACACAAGCAACCCAACTCTCCTTTTCCACTCAAAATTCATGTTTAGGCTGCTTTCCCTGTTCTCAAATGGGAATGGAAATGTGTAGTGTAATCAACTTCATTTCAAGAAATACGTAAGACCTGTATCCATTAATGTAGACTAAAAGCATTACCATTTTGATGACACTGAATATCCTGTAGAATCTCTGTTATACTGGCAACTAAACCCTTTAGCGTAGTGTTGTTCAAATAAATGTATGTACATAGACACTACAGCTGCCTCAGTACACTAATCTGTAATATACACGGTATACCTGTGCGGTATGGTGTAATATTAAATAGGTATGTATTTCACTCTAACTTACAAACACATTTCTAAGTTTGATAATGACTCTCGTAATGCTGATGTGCAATTATCCTTTCAGTTGCCAATTTTAACCCTTTGTAATAGTATATTCCTTATAATTACATTTTAGATACACAAAGAAGAGCCCTTTGCTTTCTGTATGTGTGCATTTGCTCCTTCCTGGAATTTGTACTCTTGCGAAAGGAAAATATATGAATACCTATATCTATTGAACATTATACTTAAATAAACTTGTAGCACTCTGCTTTGGTACTTATTCTTTGTATATATTATATTGATGAAATTTTGGTTTCACTTCCATGGGTTATCATTTAATGAGTTTTTGTCATTAAAAGTTTGCAGCATTTATGAAGATATGCTGCGCTTTGTAATTTTTGGGATTTCTAACTAAAACAATAAGGAAAGAAAACCCGGAGTTTTCAAAGTAAGTAGCAAGTATGTAGTAGTACTTGCATCTACATTTCTAGAACGTCACATATAATAGAAATATATTGTATTTTCGTGACCTTTAGATTTTTCACACTAACCCAGTTTGTTTCTCGGTAGCTGGATGGAATGGAAATGACTATAGTGGTTCGTTTGCCATTAAGGATACAATAGACGAGGCATGGATGCAATGTATATTAACTGCTACCCATCTAGCAATAAGTTAATCTCTGTAGTAGGTAGAAAATGTAATTATTTGCCATGAGTAGAGTAGTTCCATAATACAATGTAATTGAAGGAAGCTAGCCTTATGCTTTCTGACTTTTATTTCCAATTCATACGAACGTTCTAACTTGAGAAAGAAAGTAGGAAAGTAGAAAGTCTACATTGTGCTGTAGTGTTTGGTAATTGGAGTACAATTTACATTCCAAGTTCTCTATCCTGCCTACGAAGGTAGGTACATACTAGATCCGTAGATGGCTTGGCATACTTACGTAGTCCGTAAATGTAAGAATTTGGGCTAATTTTTGCCAACATTCTATTCGCAAGATAGAGAAGAGCACACAAGGAAAACAAATGAAAGGAAACTCAGTTTTGTAATTACGTAAAACTACTACTTACCGCAACAAAACTGTCTATTGAGCAATGCTCACTACTCACTGCCTTGATCATTGCACTGCACAAACTACCTAACTACTTACCTAACTGCGACTCCAAATACAATACCTACCTCTATCTCGACTTATTACACTTGGATAGTTTCTAATTCCACATACTAATAAATTGAACTTAGGCTACTACTGACATTGCGGGCTCAGCTTTATCTCTATTTCCCTCATTACGAATACCTACAATACAATACAATACAATACAATACACTACGAAGTTAAATGAAAGTCAGAACCAGTACTAATACCGTGATACATGCATATAATGTACATGTACCTAAATACAAGTAAAAGATTAAGCATCTGGCGTGCCGTGGCATTACATTCACAAAAAGAAAGAAGCGGTACAGGTGCGCCCCTTTTAATGGGATTTTTCACGGGTGGATGCTCCTATTCACCCCACTGTACGAAATCTGATATTACTATATGAATAGGCAAGATAACCCACAACTACCTCATTTTACTACTCCACTTACAAATATTAGACATTCTATACTGCTGAACACCTTTTACCTATTCATTCTCACTAATTCTAATAACTAATGCAACAGTGGCTTCGACTTTAATAAGGGATTAGGTTACCAGCTAATTTTCTTCCTCTAAACGTGGAAACATACGCTACATATTAACTTTCTCCATCAATACAAATGCGCAATGCAGGTGTTGTACTCATTAATCCCTATTTTCCATTTACAAAACAGACATTATGACTTTCACATTCTAAAAGGAGTGGAATAATTCAGAAGTAATCAGTTAGAGAAGATGATACAGGATCATCTTTAGATAACAAATTTCTTATTGCGTAAGTTATGAGTAGTCATAACAAATTTGGAGCTAAAAATAATAAACGCCGCCTAGTATAAATATGCCTGTACTGTACTCGTATATGCAATCATAAGGAAAAGGATTAATTCTTTAAATTCTTGGCTTCTTCTCAGATAAATTGAAGGAGCGATTAGAGAAGGGAAGAAATATGTGAAGGAAAGTGATGGAGTTGAGTTAAGGGAAATGACCTGGGCGCTGGCTCGTCCTTTCAATTAATAATATCCTAAGATTAATTTGAAGATGAGAGAGATGTATAGCTAACCTAGTAACACTTTGTAAGATATTATCAAATCTTCCAAGGAAGCTACGGATACATAAGTGCGTAGTACTTGAATACCTTAATAATATGGTAGTGGTAGTGTATATGTATCTATATGATAAATATAGGAGCGATTATGAAGAAGTTTGGTTTGGCCTGATTTGGTTTCGTTTGCGCTGGAAGATGTTTCCTGAGTAAGTACCTACTTATATATATAGAAATAGGAGTAATATAAAATAAGTATATTATCTGAATAGAATGATTTAAAGAGTATACACAGAGAGCGAAGGATTTCGAAGAATTCTTGGGAGGAGTTGTTATGTATAGAGATAGAGCGAGAGAGTGGTGAACTGTAGAACAAAAGGGAGCGGAGGAGGAATATGGATTTCCTGGGGATACGTGAGGTTAACTTGACTTTGTTCTTCTTCTCCGCTGAAATTCTAGGTGATTTGAGTGAGTGAGACTGCGAGAGTCTCGCTTTCTTCTTTCTACTTACTACGACTACACACAACTACAGAACAGTAGTGTCTGTGCTGCAAAGATGGATTGCCTTCTCCGACTATAGTCTTAGGTTTTACTCTTGGCCTGGCCTCTACAATCCTAGCAACTTCAGTCTAGCAGGCAACTTGAGTTAATGTAACAGAGGAATAGTGTAGGAAGAGAAAGTACTTAGGATCGTGTTATGGGTCGCTCACGAGCAGTTCACTTGATCGGATTGACTGTCTAATGTGCATTGCTACTATATCCTCCTATTTATATATACCGAGAGCTATTTTATACATACTATAATATTATTTCTACTGGAAATACTGAAATACTCTTATCTTTAATTTCAGTCTTGACATCGATATTAAATATTGCTATTATACTTATTATACTAAATATTAGGGATTTATAAGTAGCTACTATGTACAATCTGCAATAAGCAATACCTACTATAATCGTAATGGAATGTCACTTAAGTCATATACCTTTTTCTATTTAATAGTAATATAATATTATACCTTACTTTACTCTACTGTACTATTAAACTATTTATGTATCTGGACGGCGTATGGTAACGAATGCTACAGATTTTTCTATCAGAACACTTTTTGAAATATTGTATTACTCCCTGCGTAAGCTCATACTAGTTATTATTTTAGGTTAAGTACCTAAATACATGTAACTGCGGTAATAAAAGTAATATATAGTGAAAGCTCCGCTTTATAACTCGAAGTGATAGATAGAAAGACACACGAAGATAGATAGGTAGATACTAGATAGCTAACTATTTTATATTCTGTAGAATCGGCAGACAACAAAATATTTATTGTGCATATACCTTAGCCAAGTAGTATAGTACAGTAGTAATAGTGAATGGGTAGCTAAATACATTGTGCTTCATACGAATGAAATACCAAACCAACTGCTGCTGCGAGTGTTTTACTAAATGCCTCATACAATGTGAAGATAAACTATTCTGTATGTAGTCTAGTCTACAGTGTGTGTCGGAGAGTAGCACTGAAATATGAGCACTCGTAGTCCAATGTGTCATGTCAGGAGAAGAGAGTGGTTCGGCTCCGTTTGGTTAGAAGCTCAAAATTAATTTAAGCTATCATCATCTCAACCATCATTCATGTTCAATCTCTCATCTTGAAACGATAATAGAGCTTCCCTCCCACTCGAAATACTTTTTCGTCTTAAGCTCTTCTAATTTCCTCTCTCTCACAGACCTCCTACTACATATCCCTTATGTAGTACTATGTATTTAGTATCTCTATTGTAATCTAACATTCTAGTATTTAGGTAGTTCCAGTATGTATGCGTTCCGTGTCTATCTCTCCTCTCGCTCGCTCTGTCTATGCGATTCCAATCCTTTTTCTATTCTCCAGCACAAAAGAACTAATTTGATACTCTGAAAATTAGCAGCCGTTTTTCGACCGCCTTTCAATAGAGTTCAACTGATCCTTCTTTGGATTTAGGATGAACACACGTTAGCTGAATTCTAATTCAATTGCTTTCTATTATATTGTATTTCAAACAAATAATAATATGTATATAAATGTATGCCGGCCACTGCTTCTATTAGTAAACGAATAATGCTAACATTGCATTGTACAAAATACAGATATCAAGAGTATGTGAACTTTAACGTATTGTCTACCTAACGACATAACAGATTACAATGCAATGGTGGAATCCATTTAAATACATACTTACACTAATTGCACAAACCTTTATGATAATTAATTTAGATGTATGTACTGTTACATCAGCAATTTTTGGCAAATTTTTCTGACAATTGTGGTGCTTTATAATGTACTTGCATTGAAACCTTTGTTTCTTATATTTTCTTTCACGTTTCACGGAAGATAGACGGTCCCCTTACATGAAAGGCTTGCTAGCTATAAAAATAACACGCCTAAATACTAATTGCTAATGTTATCGGCTTAAGTTACTCAAGTGCCATATCCTACATCATTTGTTACAAATATAAAAGGCACTATTAAGCTTCCTGGTAAGCACAAATGATAAAAATTAGGTTAATAATGAATGGTAGGTAGCTTATTCAGTAGAAAAACAGCTGCGTTTGTAATAATGTCTGCCAAAAACTAATGCAGGGAATGAAAATAGTGTAGGAAATGGAAAGCGTAATAGGCGAAAGTGTGTAAGTTGAAAATCCTAGCAAACATTCCAAAGCAAACAAAGGGATACTCATCATATATCATATATGTGCATAGTACACAACATTAGAGAAAGTGGCATTTGGGCCATAGAGACAATACCATTGGTAATGAGTATGTTGTAGGCACAGAGCACGCTTAGGTCCTCTCTTTATTTTTCAGAAAAGCTAACCAAGTTATCAAAATTCAATTTTAACTTATTTTATAAAGCGTTTGTACTCTTTTAGTGACAGATAACTTAAAGCTTGTAAGTTATATTTACTAAAATATGGGTATTTAGAGGGAAACCCTGGTTGATAATGATTCAAAGTGAAATTAGACAGTCTTAATAGCTATCAGTTAAAAGAGAAAAATTTCTCTAGTAATAATTAAAAGTTCCAAATTGGTAACTAGGTTAGCTTTCCTACAAAAGCGTAAATGCAACACGAGGGGAACCCTGCGCCTAGTCGACGAGTGCCCTGTTTGTTGGTGTATTTTCTATCAGCCACGTGTATACATACCTTTAAATAGTAGTTGGTGAAAAACAATGTAGATATCGTATGTAATGAATTTGTGTGTTTCCATTTGAAACAAACTGAGTCTATAAAATAGCTACCTAGACATATCCTCATGTTTACCTCAATGAGATTTCTTTCTGTAATGTTGTTCTTGTGTTGGAATTCTCATGGTTTGGACAATCCCGGTCAAAATTGCTAGTTGGACACTCTTGAATAGTATAAAAGGCAATACCCTTCAAACTTTCATGATGTAATAATTATACTTACACACATAGAGCTAATCTGAGTCAAACAAGAATTATACAACGTTACAAATGCTGCACAAGTTTTTTTCAACTTTGCAAAGGTATTGAAAAAGATGTTGTAGGGATTTGTGCCACGGGCTTGGTGAAAGTATGAAAGTGTTAAAATTAGGAACACTGGTTTTTCTACTACCCAAGAGAAACTACTGAGAATATTATGAGAGTATAAAGCATTCGTATTGTGTCTATTCAGAGTTTTAGTTTAGGTTTCTAGCGTATTGCCTACAAAGCATAAAGGGAGAAAGAGAGAATGCTGCTCTGGCAAAGGGAAAGTAAAGGAAAGATGTGTACGAGTGAGAATGCAGACAAAGCTAGAGCTGGGAGTGAAGTATAAAGTCAAGTCAATTGAAGGGAAAGCAAGGCAACGAACCAAAGCAGCCAAATTCAAGCAAACCAGATGAGATGAGGATGAGAGGAGAGCAGGAGGAGAACTGGAACTATATAATATAGGAAGAGCAAGCGAGCAAGCATTGTTTTTCTCAGTTCTGCAGATACAGATATACAGTTTATTTACGTTCGGCGATAATCCTAAATTCAAAAGAGCATAAAGGATCCTTCCTGTAAGTACTAAAGTAAATTTGATTCTGATAGGCCTTTACTTTGGCTCATTTCAATCATCCTATTCCTTTAGAAAGCCATATTAGTGTGTCTCTACTGTGTCTGTCTGTGTGTGCCTAGCCTTTCTCTCTCTTCTTTTCTACTTTCTTTGACTCACTCAATCCAGCCTGCAGATACAGAGAAAAATATTAAAGTAATACATACTAATAGAATTGGAGGAGCTTTCAATGTATATCTCTCTGTGTTACTCATCCTCTTCTCTTCCTACAGCACACTACACTACACTACACACAGACGGAATTAATAGATACGAGACGACTACGACAATATGTTGGTGCTCAAGTCGAAGCAATTTACTCTTGTATGTGAACTATATATTTAGGTAGCCAACCTAAGCTACTTCTTCTCCATGTGTACAGATATAACACTAAAGTAAGTCTATGCTGATTCACACCAACTATTTCTCTCTAATCTCATACTATGTGTAGGAGATAATAACATTTTATTACTACGGCTTTTATAGACTATACGTAGGTACTCTAATATACTTCTAGCTATAATATTATCTAAAAGGAATCGTTATCAGTTTCCTTGAATCAACCATAGAGAATACAGGCACAGATATCCTCCTGGAGATTAACAATTATCTGCTTACTTAAGTACTGTGCTCTAAGGTCCCTACTACTTTTTGTCATGTGTCTTCCCTTGCCTAATCAACTTTTTTATTTGCAGAAAGCAGTTTGGTTGAACCACTCAGTATTTATGTATGCACTTCAATTCTTTTTTATTAGTTGATTTCAATAGGTAACAAGTGCAGTATTACAGAAATACATAATTTGATATTGCCACAGTTCAAATAATGAAGTTTACTTGGAATCTGTTTTTACTAAATAGATACTGTAGGTTTTTCTTTTACCAGACATAAAGTAATGCAATTTTAGACGAAGCGCCAAAGTCGACCAGTGTATTAATATAAAAATAATAAAAATAAATTTGATTAGAATTACGGTTATGATGAATTGTCACTTAGTGTGACGCCGCTGAATGTGATATTCTATTGTAAAAGTCTCAAGTTTTTTCTTGCGATAAAGTGCATCAAGTCTGTTTGCCAATAGAATTGAAACGACCTTTACTTCCCAGGAAGTCTATGGCATAACCCTAGGATTCTAAGAACATGAGTTCTCGCATTAATGGCATTATGGAATTACTCCCACTACACTGAATTGCATGATAGCTAGTCTCGACTTTTCTATTCATAAACTAAAAAGATGAGTAAACTGATGTACTAAAGTATTGGTAAAAGCTCGTTATGTCTTTCAGCTTATTGGCTTTCAGGGAATTCATGTAATAAATTCACAACTACGGATTGATGTGGCCCTCCCGCCTTCTTTGGACCCACCTACTACCTCTTCTACTGTTTACATCATGAAAATATAAGTAGCCTGTTTTTTCTATAATCCATCACATGTGTAAAGAAAAAAACAGTCTATTAAATCTTTATCAAAGTGAAATTGGCAAAGTCATCGAAGGGATCGGATGGCCGAGAATTCTCAAAGAAAAATGCACCTACTCAGCAGTCGAGGGGTATTGTTATTTCTAGCCGATGAACATACATACAACATAAGATGGCAGCATTTTTTAGAAAAAATAGATTGTAGTTAGGTCATTACATCATTTGCTCTCAGCTTTAGATGAATTTATATAAGCTGCATACTATTTTTGTATCAGGCTGCCTTTATAGCTTCTATCTACTATATCATACTATCTAAATATTCGATAGTTAATTTTTGCAGCTCCCCACATTAAAATAAGAAGGCAAAGTCCATTATAGATGCATAGTTAGGCGCAAATATACGTGTAACTTTCTTGGTGTTTTGTCTATGTTACTTGCATGTAGGAAGCTTGAATAGTTAACTATAAAAGAGGAACTGTTGTATATCCCATTAAAAGAATAAAGGATGCAAGCATTTCCGTTCAATGCGAGAGCATTGAACCACCACAATAGAGATGACACATAAATCCACTACGGGGCGCATACACAACACATACAGTATACAAAAACTCTTGCATTTTATCCATCTCATGACATTAAATTTTCCAATTTTGAATTTTAGCTTACTTATGTATTATGTATAACAATAAATATGAATAATGAAAGCATAATATCGATATGTGGCATAGATATTTAAATAACATAATGTACAATATCGCATGTTGTTGGGAATGAAGAAATGGATGCCATTTTACTCTCATTTAGACATACTAGTGAAAGGCATGTGTTCTTAATATTTAACCATTTCCTTTTTACATGCAAGAACCTAAACCAAAATATGCAATCGATATGTATATAGCATACTTACCTTCTCAATATAAAATATTGTGTATAGTTGTATTGTTATTATGTATTTGCATGTACTGATATGATACTTTATGTAATCTTACAAAGATAAAGCATGTTAAGGTTTCATGCTGCACATCCACCAATTCAATAGGATGTTTGCATAATGTTTTGTCATGTACACGTTTCTAAGTACAATAGACGTCAATGAATAGAATAGAATGGGTTGACAATGAGAGATAACTGCGAGGAAGAAAACTAAGGAAAGCCTTCTAGGATTCATTCATTTTGTACAAGAATAGTGGAAGGGGAATAGAAGAGTACATAGAACACCTAGAGATGATGTAGAGAATTTAATATTGACTATGCATACATCTTTAATGTGGAGGTAGTACACACACAGTTACATATGTATAATACTAGTTACGTATGTAAAGGTACATAGAATCCTAGCTTTGGTGGAATTTACAGTAATGGATTGCTTTTCATTTTAGACGTACTTATGTCGGATCTACATCTACTATCTTTTCTGTTCACTACTCCTACATCCTACGTAAAAGAGCCAAGGTAGTTATATATGAGTGATAGTTCTATACGAAGTAGAAATAGCATAGAAGGATTTATAGATAGATAACAGTTATTATAATGAAACTGTAATAATATACATACATAGTACCTAGATGTGCTCTATAATGGTTAGGACAGGACAAGCCAGGAAATAAATAGGGTACCTAACTCTACTATAGCTACTATAAATGTTCTCCTTCTGCTGGCAGGAGGATGTCGACTGTGGATGTGGATAGTAGTGAACATGGAGGCGGTATGTCTGGAGAAGCCAGTGTTAAGGCGATTGTGGAAAAATGGAGAGGAGAAGAGGAGAGAAAGGAACTGTTGGCCTTGTTAAATCTACCTGCATGCATAATTTATATAGAACATCGGAAAAATCTGTACCTAGAGTCTTTGGAAAAGCTTTCAGCAGTCACTGCTCCCACTTTGGAAAGTTTTTCCGTGGCAGAAGACGAGGACGAGTGCTTTCCTTCGTCTACAGACGCTGAGAACAGTTCACTGGCATGGCATGGCACTCACAATGCAATTCGATCAGTTCCAGTCCAAGTCCAGTAGACACACAGGACAGAAACTACCATAGACAGACACACACAAAAAGTACATAAATACAGTACACACAAGAATCTATCTAGCTGTAACTGTAATGTACAGTAAAGATGTAGATGCAGTAAAGGTATATTATGTTCCACAGTATCTGTGTGTAAATAGTACTTTGTCTTTGGATCTGTTCTGCACGATTCCTTTTAGCTTCTCTTCTCTTGCTCCGCTTGGATCTACTAACTTTAGTTAACTTGACCGTATTACTACAGATAGGTAAGTAAAGAAAGTACTAGAACTACTTCTGTTATACTTGATGTATTGTTAGGAAGTATTTGGCAATGTAGGTAGTAACTACACAACTTTCTTCAAGAGTCTTGTTTTATAATAAGTACCTTATGTACATAAGCACAGTTGTAGTTGTAACTAGACTATACATACAATGGTATGTACATATATAATATTGGCAATCTTCTTTCTCTTTGTCTCCTTGTATTAGTATTTCTATTTGTAAATATGTAGTTGAATTAGTTTAGTTTGTGTAAGCATCTGCAGCGGAAGAAAAGGGAGTCCTACCGAAAACGTAACGAGAAGGTCCTGGGGAATAGAGCCGAAGAGGGAAGTGGGAATATTACGTATTTGTAGTTCATTGTCTGCAGTTCTTTGCCATACTCATTATCAGTCTCGTGCATGGCCTCAGATCTATCTTTCTAAGTAGTTAGTTTACTGGGTTAGGTAGGTAATAGTTAGCTAGAGATATTCCATCGCAAAACTTGTACCTACATCCCAAAGTATCTGTAGAAGATGACTTTTGTTTCTTGACTTGTCTGGCTATGATGTCACTCAACTATTCGTAGTATAGGAATGGAGTAGAGTCACTTTACTATCTAAAAGTAAGCAAGTAACAATAAGTACCATTCCTACATAGTAAATAGTAAGTATGTAGGTTCGTATCTATATATTGTTGGAATTTAGGGATATTGGAGCACTAACAGTATTTCAAGTATTCTGTATTGGGTTCTGGTATGCAGTATTACTTATTTGAAGTAGATAATGCACTATGTAAAAGACAAGTCACACACACTACTACAGAAAGAAACCTACAGTTGTAGTATTACATATATGTTTATTTACAAGAGAGTTTCAACGGACAGGAAGAGAGAAGAGGAGGAAAGATGCTCACTCTGCTACTCCGTATACTCAAAGAAGAAACTCTTACTTTACTGCTTTCTTACTCACTTACTTACTACAAAGATAGGTAGGTAAATAGCAATACATACATAAGGATGAGACTATTCTCTACGAGTTTTCTTTGCACACGGAATTGTATTTCTTTTAAGAATAATATGTCGAGCTAGTTCAAATGTACTGTGTACTTTTATAGATTCTTTGTGTATTTACAGAGCTAGAGAGTGTTAGGTTGCTTTGTGTGGTGGATTTTGTATTTGTTGTAGTGGTAGTAGTCAAACTGGAGCAAGGAAACGGGCCGATGTACAGTAGTAAGTATGTAAGTATGTTTGTATGTTCTTTGCTCACTCACTCACACAGGCAGGGAAATACAAGACAAGAGAGCAGAGACTGGACATGGAAAAGTTTTTCTGTTTGACAGCAAACTCAAGTGTCTCTGTGTATCACTCCTTCGGGTGCTTTTTGGCATCAACCTGCCACTTCCCTACAGTTACAGCTCCATTCTGTCTGTCAATACCATCACAAAATTCCGTCTTGAAAACTATGCTATCTGACTTTGTCTGATAGGAGAGAGAAGTCTTGTATAATCTTCTCTACTGGGCACTGAGCAGTACCATTACACTTTTCCCATCGCCCGATATTGCTCCCATGCAACTCAACTTCTATTCATGAATCTATCTTCATCCCCGCCACTTTCACTTCCAGTTGATCTTGCACTCTTTTTCTATCCCTCTTTCACTTTTATTAGTCGCTCTAGTTCTTCACTTTACCTATCTCACTAGCTCTTTGATAAACATTCAACTATTTCACAACATACTGTACATACATGCAGAAAGTGTTATTACTATTGCGTCTTATTTCTCTGTTTAAACAAACGCTACGACTGCGACACAAATTCCTTTACGTATTTAGACAGAGAATGCTCTTGACTTTCTGCTTGTCTAATAAATTTAACTTGACTTCATTCACTTAAGTATCTAGAGCAATTAGTTAAGAATTCTTGAGAAATTGAGGTCAATGCAAATATTATGTGCATTAGGATGCACTACTGTTTACTTTTATTTTATAAAGATAAAAGTTAGGGAATGAATTGGTGTGTATTTCGATAATAGTAAATTGTTGAGTGATCGGTATAGCCAATTGTAGAAATAAATGAATGGCTAACCGCACAGACAATCCAATTTCCCTTCTGCGTGATGTGATGTAACGTAACGCAAACACTCGTTAGTTTCCAAAGGAGAGAAATCAATCTATTGAGGAGGAATGAAATCAAATGTAGTATATTGCACAAGCATTGAGATTGGTTGATCTATTTGTGCATTATTTATAAATCTTTTGGTGAAATAAATGGGACCATTAATTTTAATACTGCCTTGGCTTCCTTTACTTCTATTGTATGTACATCACTGAGAAAGTGAGACAGAGAGAAAACAGATAGAGTGAAAGTTAGTAGTTTATTTGTTGAAAAAAGTTTTGCTCTTGCTTCTTCTTGTGTTGAGATGTACGTAGGAAAGAGTAGAGTGGAGCAGTAGTTTTGTTGCCACACTATTAAATTGTAAATAAAGACAGTATTTCCCTTGCAGACGTAATAAAGTCGATATCTAAATAGATGACTGCTACAGTATGTAGGTATCTATGTAGTATCTCCTGTCTTTGAAAACTAAGTTGAGTGACTGGACTCTGAGAGAAACTCTTTTGTTGTAAGTAAATAAGTTTTCTTTGTCTCTAGCGTAAGTAAAGTAAGTAAGAAATGTATGTTGCTTTTTATGTAACTTCTGCTAGGAGCTCTTCTCTAGCTCGGCCTCGCTCCCCAGATGGATTAGAAAGTTAGGTGCAGAGAAGATGAGACCACAGAAGAAAGATAGAGAAAACACATACACAATTATATCTGTTGTATAGTATTATCAGTGAAAAAGGAGATTGTGTTCTATAGAGAGTGTCGTAATTTAAGCATTAAGTGTATGTTAGATACACAAATGATAATACTGCCTTTGGACAGAAGAGCACAGATACTTTTAGCAAACTCCTAATAAGACAAATAGAACGTGATGTTTTTAATTTGTTGTTGAAGTAAGTAGAAGAAGGAGTAAGTAATGGAGATGCCTTAAACTATTCAACTAAATTGTTACAATAGGCATGGACATAGTATGTACACTAGAAATGGGAATCTTCATTTAGTTCTATTTAGCAGTAAGTAGATAGTAGAAATAATATAATTTGTTAAAACTTCGTTAGCATTTGCAGCATTTCTGTGCTTTTATTTTGAAGTTATCCAGCGCTCAATTCAAACGATTACGTAACACGGTAACAGTTCCACTGTGTACACTTTGATACAATTAATTTAATATATTCTTATGCTTATGTATGTTTATAAGCAGAGATATACGGTTGTTTATTTCGTTCTTGGAAATCCAAATGTATACACTTGGGAAACTTATTTATTTGCGTTGTGTATTAGAATTAGGCTCTAAATCGTTGTCAACTCACAGTTTATATAATTGAGAGATAAGTAGAATTGGAATGTAAATATTTGCTTGAGCAAATAATTTCGGATCGATTCTGTTCTTTTGAGTGGTTTTGGTTTGGTGGATGTTGAAAGCGAAATGAATAAAAACAGTGTTTCTAAGTACATAGAATGGGGAATAACTGAATAAACGTAAACTGTTCTGTTCTCCGTTATAGTAATTGGATAAGTGTGAAGAGAAAGTCTGAGAGAATGGTTAAACTTTCTATTTATATGTCGGTATTATCCCTTCTTTCGTTCCCAGAAATGATTTTCTTTTCAGCTGACGTACGGCAAGATGAAAACGGAGTCTGGGTTCTTTCTGAATTGGAATAACTCGCAGACTCTTGGTTCAATTTCACTGAACTGTGTTTCTGCGGAGTGTAGTTTCAACTCGTATGGTTTCTGGTGGTGTGGTGTGGTTTGGTGTACAGAGTGAACTGAGCTGAACTGAGCTGGACGATGTAGTTGTATGCAGTATGCATGTAGTAGGCAAGTAGGAGATGGAAACGTGTGTGCCGACTGGCTTTGCTGGAAGACCGTCGGCGACTGCCAAATGGGAGAAAGCGGAGGAGAGTAGTAGTTGTTTAGTATTATAGAAGAAATCCAGAGTCGGAGGCTCTGGCATTAGAATTTCCTTGTTGGGAAAGTGTAGACGCATGTATCCTGTCTCTCTGGTGTAACACTGAGCACTGGCTGCCCTCCACTCTCTTCACTTCTCTTTAGTTTACTTCAGTTGGGTTTAGCTACAGATAGTCTACAGTCTACGTTGCAGTAGTGTTTTGTGTAGTAGTAGGTAGAAGTTGGAGAAAGCAATGGGTTACTAAATGTAGGTATGTATGTACTACTATGTATATAATTCCGTTATAGTTTGTCGTAGAAGCGTGTGGCATGGCCAAGCTTGGAATGGGATGCGAGTTACGTAGGTCGTAACGTAAGTAGTTGTATACTATTACAAAGAGAAGAGTTGTAAGTTGTATGTTATGTAGTAGAGTAGTAGTGTAAGTGTGCAAGTGTAGTAGCTAGCTGATATTATGGACTGGAGAGAAAACTGAACTCAGACCCAGTTCAACTCAACGGAGTCCAGAGTCAGTCGCGGAGGAAAGCGAGGGAGCGAACGAGCGATCGAAGAGCAAAGTTGTAGGCCTTACGACCAAAAAGACCATTTCTCTACGGCACATCCGCAAAACAGAAAACTAACATTGATCTGAAGATTTGCACATGCCGAAAATGTGAAATGCTCTTCTAAGACATATACAAAACTCTTCCGTTTAAATGTGTTATCCTATTAAATTTCATCAAAAGAGGTTTTTCACAGTCCAGGCAGTCAAGTCAACTCAAACTCAAATTCAACTCCTTTAACTAGCGCACTCAACTCAACTACTCAACTATCCATCCTATAGATACCTAGAACTAGAACAGAGATACACGACACAGAAAGAGAAGATCAGAGCATGCAGAAGAGACGTTTACGTTTGGAGGAAATCTACTCTCGAGACAAATCCCAACCAAATACCTACACTCTACTTTCTCCTATACAATTTATAATAGTTGATAGCCTAGTGTAGAGTGTACTGTAATGTGTAGTCACTCGCTCTCTCTTCTCATCGTCAACTACGCACGATACAGCCGCAGGACATCACAACTAAAACCGAGCAGATGTAGCATCTCTTACTTATTATCGTGCACTATAGTCACTACATATATAAACTCGGTAGAACAGTTCAAAAGCTTCTTTACTTATAGTTGTAATATCATATGCATAGCAGTAGTTGTTGTCTTCATGTATCCTTTACACAAAGTCACATCCATTTAATGTAACTAGCTAATGTACATAATATGATATCTACACAAAATTCCAGAAGAGCTGTCGGTTAGAGAAAGGCAACTTTCCTCGCTCCTCTTATTCTTCCCATTCGACAACACTATTATTATCTCTTGCAATTTCCTAGCTTATTCGCTTTAATTCACTAGAAACGTAAACGACACACATTATTGAATTATTTCCCTTGTTAACCCTTTTGGTTATTTTTATATATTCCACAGCACATCAAAATATGATTTTATGTTTAACACGTGCCGAAAATAGCAAATGTAATCCCTAAGGTAGACAAATTTATTATATTTCTGGTATATATAGCATGATAAGCTTAAAAATGTTTTGAAAATTTCTTTTTAATAATTCCTGAACAATGTATGTACGCATAAGCTCAGTAGACTTTTGAAATTCATTAAAAATGTAATGTTTTAGTCTCTGCTACAATTCTAGAAATCTAAATGTGTCGTGTATTGGGTCAAACAGATCAAATTTTACAGACAGACAGATCAAATTTTATGAAATATTGATCTTTTGAATTATAGCCTTGCTATTTCATAATTAAAGTTGTACAAGTAGGTTGGCATTTGTATATTATTATAAATAAGCATTTACAGCACATTGTTTGAACTACTCCGTAGCTCCGTAGCGTACTCTCATCCGTATAGTAGTAATTTGACCTTAAACAATGTTTTTAGTGTATTGAGCAAAGGTCCATGTAAAACTACATTCCAACAAATTACACAGATTACATTGTGTAATTTGTGGTAACTCTTTGACCAGAAATACTGAATTACATCATTCATTCTATTTTAGGATTTAAACAACAGAATATTAGACAGTTTGTTTGACAATACCACACGCATTCAAGTATTTCAGGTACACAGATCGGAGCACTTTGATTTTACGAAACATAATAATATATTTAGCAAAGCTACCACTGCGTTGGTATCCGAGAATAAATACCAGGAAAAGTTGTGGTGGATGAAGAAGGTATGATGAGCCAAAGCAGAGAATGCCAAAGGAAGCCAGTATATGTATCGTACTATGTACATTATAGAAACTAGGAATGGGAAAGAGCAAGAAGCATATTGACGGAAATAGGCTTCTTGGCCAAATATCTCTGACGCAAATCGCACTTAATCGGCACATGGATTGCTCTTTCAATTATTCATCATCCTTGCCGCAAAACTCGACCGAGATACCTTCTGGAAAACCAACATCAAGCATAATACATTGCAGCTTCTCCATAACTCATCACCTTGCCAACTTTCCTCGCACTCC
This sequence comes from Tomocerus mixtus, assembly GCA_034694165.1. Lineage (NCBI taxonomy): Eukaryota > Metazoa > Arthropoda > Collembola > Entomobryomorpha > Tomoceridae > Tomocerus > Tomocerus mixtus. The sequence continues at coordinate 26,390 of JAQFYC010000776.1, forward strand.
ACTTTCTCCTTACTTTCTCCACTTTCATTTTGTCCGTCCGTTCGTCCGCCCGCCAGTCGACGCAACTCTACACATACACACAACTGCTTAGAACACGCACAAAACTACACACTCCCTCAACATTACATAACTCACATCAGTCAGACGGAACACATTCATTTTCCTGCGTTCCTTCCCTCACATCATCATCGGTTACCTCCACTTCCCTCCATTTTTCTAAAATAGGTAACTAGAGACAGAATTCAGATATATAGCCACTCAAAATCAAATGTGGAGCAGTTTACAGTACACTGCTCCATTCCGGTGTATGTACTAGTTTCTATTTTCCTACAGGGACAATGCACGAAATAAATGAACACGGATGAAATACATATAAAGCGACGCCCAGAATATCGCCAGACACAGGGAAACAAACATACATACCTATAGTATATGCCTATTGCCTAGGCCTTCGCTATATTATAGAGCAATTGAAACCAAAATAATTTTTTACATCATGCGACAAAAAATAACAATGCATCAAGTATATACAGCACTTACTATACAGATATCTGTCACCAAGTTTCATTTCCAAGTGGATACTTGTATACGTATTTCTATGTATTCCCATTCGATTTAGGAATTGCTCTTGAATATATTTGCTTAGACATTCCGCGAGTTAGTTATTTGTGGACATAATTCCCTTCACAACGTACAAAATGCATAAATATACAGAAAGTGAAAGTAAGATATTTAAGGATGGAATGACCGGAGACTGGGGACCACAATAGGCTTTAGCTGTTTGTATTTACTAATATTAAGTATACTTTCTTCTTGTATGGCAATGCAACGGCTGTATGTTTACAATATTTAGTAGCCCAAGCACTGTGTAGAGCCATAAAAACCTACAAGTACACAGATAATCCTTGTAAAGCCTTTCCGTACAAATACAATTCGGTTCATAAGAAACAGTAATCTTACTTTTCATCTATTTATGTCCTTATCCATATACCAGCGCCCATACACTTAAGTAGTAATACCTACTATATTACTCAACTGTTTCTCGTAAGAATATCTGTAATAGAGTGGAGGAGAATATATCCTTATACCCTATACTAATTCAAAGACAACTAATGTAAATAAAATGAAAAGACAAAGAAAAAGCTCATCTTGGTCTTGTGCAATGAAGAAAGGTGCCTACTTTATTTCTGTTCTTACTGCACTATCTTGTTCAATCTGTTCCGTATTTTCTTGAATATCCTTCTTATATTATATTCACTATTTGTTTATGCGAGTACCTTGAAAATACCTTAATATCGTAGAGAATTTGTAAGGAAATATAGCCGCATATTCGTTCTTGTAGTATTCCAAGACACACAGACTTGCTGCCTGCAACAATATTCTCTGTCGAAGAGTTTGTCTACTGCACACACACATTTGCATTTCCCCTCTCGACGGCAAAACTAAATTACTATTCTCAACGTATCGCCATCGACCTTCACGTTACTTCTGTTTCTCTTAATTCTGCTACGCATACAAAACACGGGATAACGCACAAATTATCATGCATGTAACTATCCGGAACAAACCGCATTTATTCAAGTGCCTTCACACAACGTCATGGAATTTCTGTAAATATAATTTATCATCTTTCTACATTTCTGCATAACTACATTATGGCAATTGGATTTACAAACGTATTTTTTCTGTCCAAGTCCAACAGGCATAAAACGTATTTGAAATATAATTTATGTAACAAGTTAAGTATGCTACACATGCACAATACGAGTGTCCACTTTCTCATAAAATTGTTTACTGTTACATTCTCTCTTTGCTTGATTTGGATTTCCTTTTCATTTACATAATTGTAAAATCAAAATAATTTTACTGTATATTTAAGATGTCGTCAGAGAATGGGACCATGGAAGATGTCATTCAAGTTCATCATTAAATAAAGTTGGCGAAAGACACTTAATCTGTTTCCTGTTATTAAAATGGTATATAAATATATCATGTTGTATCTGTACAGTAGGCATTATCGGAGAAGTAAACCTTTACATTTAGCAAGATATTACTTACAGTTTATCATCTTAATTTACGTCGCTTAGCATTCTATAATGATTTATGTACTTAATGTGCTGCTGTCGTGCCTGTTCGCTGGGAGCTCAGGAAGTGAGCACCTAAGAGCCATTTAAATTGGTCCTTGAATATCAGAGGTTTGTTTCTTCATTGTGGCCAAAGTGATAGACTAGCCCTTATCATTTACTCTTGTTGTCTATCCCTCGAAAGTACAAAGTAAAGGTCACATTACCGAATGTTTGCTCAAAGCACTAATATTCATAGCACTAATATTCATATACAAAACACCATCATTTTTGTTGTGTATTCCTTACAGTGCAATCTGTTATAGCGTAGTTCAACTTTCTTTTTCTGTCTGCATCCTTTTGCCATCCTCGACCGATTTGGTAGCCGTACATTCATCACCTCTAACAGGCGTTAGGCTTCCAAGTTTCTTTAACCATATTTTAACAGAAAATCAAAACTTTCAAGTCTTTTGCCCTAGATATTAGTTTATGTAAAAAATCTTATCACTTTTCTTTTCAAATGGTAAAACTTAAATATCCATAAATATGTCAAATATTAATTCTAATACTTTTAATAACTTCCATTATAAAAACCGTGCTCCAATATTGCTACCAGAGTAATGAAAAAATTGCATAATAATATTGCATTCAAAATTGTATGTAATAATAACGGAAGAATCTGAGTTTGATTATTACGATAAAAAATAAAGATATATAGTAAATGTGAATCGGTGATACATAGACTTAAATTAAACACGTCATTAAAACTAGATCAAATAAATCAGCCTGTAAGAGCAAATAGCAGAGTTTTGTTGGAGGTAATAATTGAATTGCGTAACTATCAAATTATCCATTCATTTGTATTATAAGCATGTACGTAATTTACGTATACCAATAAGCGAATTCACACAGAGAATAGAGAAGTAGATTTTGGTCTTTACTAACCTACCTGTATAGATGATACTTGCTTAAGAATGGTAAGTACGAGTATAAATTCAGATAAAGCATATAAGAGTAAATTCATAATATGGACATGCACGATAAATATATTAATCGCATATCTTTGCTTTTGTTTTCCAGTTCCAATGCAATGGAGGAAAGCTTTTAATCTGTTAATCGGCATAACTACAGCCGCTATTGCTAACAATGAGTATTTATGTGTTAGTAGTTGGGTTCTAGCAGACGAGACAGAGGAAATAGGAGCAGGCCAGAGTAGACCAAGCCAGCTCATGATGGATAATACGAAAAGCCTTTTAAAGGTAGCTACTGGCAAATAAATGGGGATAGCGTAATATATTACCTAGTACAATATATGCGAGTCTCACTGAATTATTAGTCGATCGCTTACGTAAGAGCTTACTGCATATACATCATGGAAAACAAACATTCGCATCTACGTATATACATACTCCATTTATAGTTTCAATTCTACCACGTAACATATATACCATATTATGAAGGTAGTATATACAGGATACTAGAGTATTCTTCGGTGCCAGTCTAGTTAAATACATACAGTATTAAACATCTACTCTTACTTATATACAAGTGAGATGGAAGTTGGTAACAGAGAAAAACATGAATAGCCTGTGTCCGTCCGTAGCTGTAGTTAATGTTAGTACCGATTACTACAATGTATATGTGCCGCAGACAGTAAGACCTATCCGGCAGACATGCATGCCTGCCGCAGCCTGCCAAGGCAGTAATCCCTATCTTGTAACCAAAAATATTTTTAACGTCCAAATTATATAGTTATTGGAGTACATTTTTATAATTTTTGTTTTAAAAAGTGTTTAGTTTACTATGGTCACTGGCTTCTGAAAAATATATAAAAGGTCATCTAATAAGCCAGGGGAATTTGTAGCAGCAATTTGTAGAGCCAGTTAATCACTCTCATCTACTAAAGAGTAATTAATAATTGTCTGAGCTTCTTATTCATCATACGAACAATTTTCTTATTGATATCACCACATAAACGATTTGTGAAACATAATTAACTGCAATAATGCATTAAGATAGAAGAACGAGCCAATTTAAAATAAAAGGATAAGTTTTACTGCCTGAGTGATAGGTCTTACTGCCTACGACAGTACACATAAAGTCTATCGTTTTAATATTACAGTAAATGTGAATAGTATCGTGATATGGTTGTAGTGTAGTAGCTGTTTGTAGAGATGTCATGGCTTGGTTTTGGTAGTTAGTTTAGCTAGTCAGTATCCGTGCCGTGATTGCATTTTGCATTGCATTGATTGTCCGTGTAAGAGTATCTGTAGAAGTGAACGGGATCTGTTAGGTTAGCGGCACCGCACCGATAATAACCGTCAGTGTCGTGTGGATAGGCCGTTAGACACAAGTATGTGTTTGTTGGTGTGTAGAGTGTGTGTGTATGTAATATGTATGTAGTCCTAGGAGCGACTGACTAAAGCTGAACGAACGCAAACAGAACGGCTGTAATATGTAAGTATGTATGTATTATGTGTAGTAGTACAAAGTACTCAACTCATAAGAGAGCCACCAAAGTGCTTTCTCCCTACCGCTACATACACAACATAGCATAAAGTAAGTATCTATCTTCTCATACATAATATTAGCTATGGCCAATATCTTCATCCTCCTGCATGAAACCTACTACCTACATTATTATAAATTCTATGTATAGTACACTAACACACATAGAATGCGTGTTGCATTACTGCTGACATTCTACTGAACTGAACTGAACACATTCGATTCACGAGGTACAAGTAGCTCGGTTGAATTTAAATGAGAATCTCTTCACAGATATCTACAGCGTATCGTCTATATATTATATGATATCTGTTTTACTTACTTACCCTCTTCTTACTTACTTAGATATAATATATATGGTATACATATATAGATGGGTAAGTAGAAGGCCTAAAATAAACGCTTCTGCTAGGTAAGTACTACTAGAGAGATACTTAGAAGAATAGGATGAAGGAATATACTTATGTAGGGACTTAAGAGTGAGTGAGGTAGCTAGAGCATACTTTCCAGAGCACAGCTACAGTAGACCTCTAGACTCCAGAATATCATATCACATTGCATCGCATCGCAGAAATTCAGAGTTTAGTTGTCGACTCGGAACGAGAGACGTGTTGAGTGTTTAGTTGATCTACTAAAGTTAGATACTTAGGTACTTCCTTCTGCGACAGTGAGCATACCTTCTCATGCCTTCCTTCCTTCCTATTCATGAGTATCTGCAGAAAACAGGGAAGGCAATGCAAGGAACCTAGGAAAGGCACCCACAGCTCACTCACAAAACAGAACATCTCTTCTTCCTAAGTACTGCAATGCAATGCGCTACAGATATTATTACTGCTAATAGCATACATACCTACTTATTCACTGATATATATGTCCTGGACCCTAGGTCTTTCAATTTTAACAGGAAAACTTATCAAGTTAAAAATTAGTAATTTTTATGGATTTTGTACGTATGTACAATTTAATAATGTGTGCAATGCTGGGCTTAGTAGTTATTAAGATCACCATTCCTTTTAGAATTTTCAACATTTCAACTCCTTTATGTTATACCCACTTTTAGCACATTGCTCAAAACGTTGAATGAGCGTATTGTTCTCTATAGAAGTTCAAATGGCATATTGATACTGTTATTAGCTTTTTTGAAAAATATGTATAGAATAGAAAGTCTCCAGGTGTTCTCTTGGCCTTAGTGGTACTTCGGACCTACACTACATATTATATATAGAGGGTACTATATTTGTATTATAACGTTATAAGTGTCATAGGATATATGCACTATGGTGTGTTATGCACTATGAATGGTAGTGCTATTAAAATGTGTTATGCACATATTATGTATGTATAGGATTGCATAGCACCTAAAATTCTCCCATTACAATACACATAGATATTGTTCTTATGAACATTGTTATATCAACACACCACCATCAAACACAGAACTGCACGACTCTGCTTGATATTTATTGTTTTCCTTACATTTTCACTGGTGTACGTGATACCCACATGTTTTCTGGCAAAATAAGCTTTCACTTCTCCGCAGTTCCATGCTTTCATAATAATACTCTCCTTCTCTGTGTCTGTCTGTCTAACTCCAGTGCTAACGTTAACTGCTCACTCAATCTCACTCCTACATAATTCCATACATTTCTATGGTACAGACTACAGACTACAACTACAAAATATTATATATATGTACTTAAGTATCATAGTAGACAGACAGATAGACAGGAATAGAATAAGAGCAATAGCAAAAGAGTAGGTGCATTATACAACACCAACACCAACTGAGAACCAGAATCAGAACCAAAATCAGCCAAGCATCAGCCTAGAGTCTATGTAGACATTTATATAACAAGAGAAAGTGAGAGAAGGAGAAAGCACAGCGCTATGTAACATCAAACTGTCGTCACTTTCCAAAAGGGAATTAGCCTCAGCTTTTCTGCATGTCGTGTCCTCCACTAATCGTAAGTAAAGTATATATAGTATTTAGCTCCTGTGGCTTGGCTTGGGTTGCCTTGCTACCGCGCCCAGTTTGTTCTGCTTCAGCTCTCAATAATAATGATTACCATGACTGTGTGTTATGTAATGTAGGTTGTTGGATGTAGATTGTAGGTTGATGCAAACAAGACAAGATCCAATTATTTCACGATTTCATGTTTATTCCGGTCACTCTCTTTGAAAAGTCAAGCCAAAGCATTGCATTGCACCACGGCTGCTTGTGATTTGATCTGATCTGCCTGAACTTCGTTTTGTTAGTGTACTGTAAAATCCAGCTACCTACCATCATCTACGCACTGTCCCTACTTGGTACTCTAAACTCTGGAAGCAAAATACTTTACTACATAGCTAGAACCAAACGAAAATATAGATATTAATACGTTTTATATAATAATTAATATATGCAAAATAACAAGAGTGTGCAAAAACTAATGCATAGAACCCTCTTGCCCACAGATATTTAAACCAAACAGAGAAACTGCCGTGCTCTATTTACATTCTAATCTCTTATACTTATAATAATAATATGCCGATTACCTAATCTTGACGAAGCTCTAGTGATATTACAGAGTATCTCTACTATTTAGCGAGATTCTATATACTTAGTAGGTAAGCAAGTAAATATAAGTATTTGCATACAATGAAAATTATGTACTATTGCCAAAGTACTACTCTATTTACAAACTTTGATGTTGGATGTAGTCCACTAAAAATACCTTTACATGGAAAATATATTGGTTTTAATTTCAAATAATATAGCTAAAAGGAACATTGGGCTTAGCAGTTTGTGAACCTTTCACTTATTATGTATTTATATTTTCAAATACTGACGTTTCCGGTCTCCAACCAATATGAATGGGATGCCATTTCACGATGAAGTAAATAAGCTAAAAGCAAACACAGCTAAGCAACGGGCTGAGTCTATGCAAAACCAGTAGCTTTAGGTTCCAAGCTCGGGTACGCGTCATTGAAAATGAATAATCATTTTGAAAATGTAGTAGTAAAAGTAAGCTTATTTTTAATCTTGTGTTTAATAGTATATCCTATTGTGTGTTCTATAATTAAAATGAAATATGCGTGATGTAATTACTCTGCGTAGAGCTGGACTTCTTTCAAGCAAAGGGGCGCGATTTTGACTTACTTAGCAAATACACCAATCCTTCCCATTAGGTTTAACCCCATCTCGATTACAGGTATCCATGCTTATGTAGTACATTCCTAGTAGCTACTAACATTATAACATATAGTAACTAACCTAACTTTATGTGTAACGACTACATGCTCGTTTATTGAGAGGGAACATAGTTCGCTTCCTATGTCAATACTAGAGTCTGTCTGTCTGTATGTCATCCCTCCTCCTGAAACACAGTGACTAATACACTAGCCTAGTACCTTCTCTTTCGCTTCTCGCGTCTCACAGATACAACTCAAATTCTTCGTCTATTATGGTTCATTCTGGAACACAACACACAACTCGTATTCTCCAGTCAAAACACTCTCACTAATATACTAGCATAACCTAGTACCTTCTCTTTCGCTTTTCGCATCTCACAGATACAACTCTACTATTCCAAATTCATAACATGGACGACATTCAAAATATTGAGAATATTGTTATATATATTTCTATAATATCAAATAAGATTTAATTGAAATTCTTCGTGTATTTTGAAGATACACTGCCCACTCAAGACATTGAGACACGAGATAGGCACAAATGGTCAAAAAACAAGACATCAACTACATAATAAAATACACGTGAAATATTATTCCATCAGATTTAATTGAAATTCTTCGTCTATTCTGGTTCATTCTGGTTTGCATTTCATTTGCTGTTCGTTCAAGCACTCCACATTAGCATAGTTGGAAAAATTAAAGAGAGACGACCACGGTTGACAGGAGACCAATACAAACTGGAATCGGAATTTTACTTTTAATTAGAAACTTAGATCAAGAAGCGGGAGACTTTTACTTTTTATATATTTTGTAACTTTTAAACGCTTCAAACTTTTCGAATTGTGTTAAAAGAATTCAATTGTAACTTTTAAACGGTTCAACCTTTTTAAATTGTGTTAACGGAATTCAGTTGTAACTTTTAAACGGTTCTACCTTTTTGAATTACCTTTTATGTTCCCTCTCGGTTACATCCGTTTGAATGGTTTATTTAAATTGAAACTGATTCTGATCAGTCCAGTCCAAATGTTCATATATGAAGCCTTTTTTGTTATATATGATGAAAGCATCATATATGACAAAAAGGCATCATATATCCATATATGACACCCAAATCATCATATATGAATCCCGAAATTTTTGAGACTAATAATCTACGAATTCGAAGAGGGGATTTCAAACAAAATATATTCCCAATGTTAGGGCACCCTAATGCATTGATTTACAATATTAAAGTTAAAATCGAAAAAATGTTGGACATCATATATAATGAAAGGCAGCATATATGATCCTCGGCATCATATATGATGATTTGGGCATCATATATGATTCCCAAATATATCATAATGCCCAAAATAAGAATATCTCTTATACACATGATCAAATAGTCACCTGAAGTCCTGTGTGTATAATATGATCGAACTTTTTCAAATAAATACGAGTACTTTCAATCTTTTTCGAAGAAATTCAAACATTTTCTATCTTTTTCGAAGAAATTCAAACATTTTCAATCTTTTTCGAAGAAATTCAAACATTTTCAATCTTTTTCGAAGAAATTCAAACATTTTTGATCTTTTTCGACAAAAATTTAAATATTTTCCAACTTTTATCGAAGAAATTCAAACATTTTCGGTCTTTTTCGAAGAAATTCAAACATTTTGGACCTTTTTTCGAAGAAATTCAAATATTTTCGATATTCTCTATTCTTTATTCAATTATTGAGGAGCTTGTCTCCTCTATGGTAATGATCCATCTGTCCGTTTGTCTGATTGAGGTGTCAATCAAAAACGGTTTGCGATATCAACTTCAAATTTTTAGGGTAGCCTATTAAAGTTCCTCTGGTGACACCATTGAAAAATAGGGTCAATCGGACTGTTAGTTATGTCAAGTTATTACCCCGCCCCCCAGAAAATAATAATGTTTTCTGCTATAAGTAAGATTCTGTCAATGAATACGAATATGTACTTCTACAATTTTCATTATATTTATATTATATATATACTAATTTATTGCATCGTTTTTTATTGAACAATTGCATTATTTAATTAACTAATGTTTATTTTAAATAAAAATCGTTATTACTTTTTAATTGGTGAAAAATATAATGTTTTCTGCTATAAGTAAGATTCTACCATTGAATATGATATGTATTTCTACAACTTATATTTGCTTACATTACTAATTTATTGCATTTACTTACAGACATTAAATAAACGAAACGTTGTTGTACATTCAATCGTTTTTTATTGAATAAATAATATTTAATTAACTAAGGTTTATTCTACTCAAAAATCGTTATTACTTTGTTATTGGTGAAAAATATAATATTTTCATACATTGTGTACATCAGTTTTAAGATATGTTAAAGATGTTGAAATTGGCAACGATGCAAACCTGCACGTTGATAATGTAAGGCCTACTATAATCACAAAAGGAAAACCAAAGTATAAAATATTGAGGAAAGAATCCAACGAAGTTTTCAAGCACTATTGCTTGATAACAGAAGACACAATGCTGTTTTACAAAAGTGAAACGAAAACGGTTTTTTTGCCCTTTGAATAACTTGAAATCACATCCTCAGAATACCATTAGCAAATTCTTGCTGATGATTTCCAACGTGTAACATCTAGGATCACTAATTAAATCATTATAATCATCTTTAATATTACTTCAAAAGCCAGCTTCTAATAAACATTTCTTCTAGGAACCCCTTGAGCAACCTTCATTGATGCTGGCATGGGTAGAGACAAACTGAATGAACATGAAACTCGGAGAACTGAATAAGACAAATTTTGTGAAAATGCTGAATCCCTACAACAAACGTAGGCTTACTTATTGGATGAAAGTGCCTAACTAGGGTCTAATTTGTTTGCTTACGCTTTAAGATAACTAGTTGTCATTTTAGTTAAATGACTTCTATCTGTTTTACATGCATCTATGAAAATAAAATGCATAACCTTCTCGTGAGCTGGTTAGAATATAAGTAGTTTTTAATATACCAATTGCTTTCTTATATAGTTACACAATGTTCATTTAAGTGTATCATACATATTTAAGCTTACAAGAAATTAATTCCCATATCATAATAGTATAAAGGGTTTTAACCAAGTTCATTTACACTGAGTTCAATTTATAGTTGTTTTGAAAGTTCATAACCGTAGAATTACCCAATGCAATTGAAAAGTCATTCCCACGGAACGACGTAAGTGTAAAATCCAAATCCGGTTTTAGAGATTAAAAAACAGCAAAACTAAAAGGGTTTATTAAACTCTAATTTTTCACGCTTAACTGGAAGGAATTTTACAACAATAATCTGTACTGTAGATACATATTTGATAAGTATCCACTAATTCAGAATCAAGTCATTGGCGTTTGTTGGATATTTATTGCATATATATCCACATATGATCATTTATGTAAAATTGTATTTTAGAATTTAATGTTTACCAGAAAGCATACCTAACTGTAATTTTGTTGCAGTACAAAGATGAAGTGAATGTTTTTCGACAGATGACAGATGCCTATCACAAAATCGTCGAACGTTCTGCAATGGATCGACTACCTAAATCTATTGCTAACTTTATAATTGCCGGAACTATAAACTACAAGACCACCTTGCTTGGTCCGGATTTACTTATGAATGATCTTGACGTACGATACTAACACTGCCTACCTTTAGGTTTTACATTTTAAAAAGTTATTTGAAAAACGGTATCATTTCTGACACAGAAGCTGCATGAAACGAGCGAGAAAGATAGAACTGCCTCCTCAAAAATGAAAAACCTCTGCAAAAGATTGAAAGAGACATCACAGACTATCGAGAGTGGAAAGGCGGTCAAAATTAATTATTTAAATCTAATAAAATAATAATTTTTAAAAAATGTATTTACAAAATTTATTTTAGTTGTTTCTCACCTTTAGCAAAAAAGCTTTAACCTCTAGCCCTTTTTCCTTTAATTAACCATTGACTTTTATCAGTAAATGGCTATGTCATCAATTACTACGGCTACATAAATAAATCCTTATTGTAGTATAATATTGTTAATAAATTTACGGTAATTATATTTTGTTAAATCGTAGTCAATTTGGACTCGTGTGACACAAATTTTGGAATTTGTAGAATAAATACCATACCGGCTTATTTTAGATAATATGGACAAAACGGCCGACTCCCGTCATCAGGGGTGAAATCAGTACAGTGTAGAAAGATTTGTGAGAAATAATTAGTATGGAGCTATTACGAGCATCTTGACTGAGAGAAAAATGAAAGTAAGTACAAAAGACTAAATGTCAGTAAAACTGAATGAAAATATAAATGATAAATAGAAGAATAAGAGTTCTAATGAAAACGAATAAAAGAAAATTAATTAAAAGTAAAAGTAGCAGTACAGTAAAGAGAGCAGTACGTACTCTGCAAGGGTAGGCAAGAGATTGAGTAACCACACGTAAGTATGTCCTTTAAAAATACATACACAAACAACACGCCTTTATTTGTTTTTTCTTGAATCACATGAATCATTGGCTGATTTCCCTCCTGAGAATGATCATATGTGTTACGTTTCTACTCAAATGACATGTTTAACTCTCCACGTGCTATATATTCCTTTCGCCATGGGTTCACAGCCATCAACAATAATAAGACCCAGCAAACTACACCGAACAGATCGTCCCACTGTCTAGACTTCCCAACCAAAGTATCACAAGCTAATGTAAAACCAGCCAGACTGACAGTATCACCACTAAAATATTCTGGAACATTCAGTTAGATGCCGACGACTATATTAAAGCTTCAGGTAAGGTTAAAGTTGCGTGCCGCTCCAATGATTGTCTTGACGATGATTGCAAAGTGAAGCATTTTCCAGTTCATTTACTAGGCTTACCGAAATTTTATAATACACATAATACAGAAATACCATTATTAACAATATCCTCGGTCATTCCTTTAGTTGATACTGTTCTATGCTTAAGATAACGCTTATTGTTAATGCCTGTAAAATCGCCTATTCAAATTATGCCTAAACCTAAAAATGTGACGATGTTGTCACTTTCTATTGATATTATTTGTGGTAATGACGCGAAACTTTTACTAATAACATGGACCTGTTTTTGTGCGATAAGCTGTTTTTCCTGATTATTCATAATTATCTTAATCCACAAGCTTAATATTGCCTCCTTAATTATTTGAATCATCCATACATCTAATTTAGAAAGATTACTATAAAAACGGAACGCATGCCTTAGAAACTCTTCTTTGGTAAATGTCATATTGTATTTCTGTCCCTTTTGTAATCGAAACAATTTCTAAAGTTTTATCCATAATATTACGAACGTTTGTCCGGCTCCCCTATAATTCTTAATCATAAATATAGGCTACGTAACAATCATATAAGTATTCTAACATATACTATTTTATACGAACTATTTACTTCTCCACTTTGTTCCATCATAGCTCGCAAATAAAATTTTTTGACCAATGAAAGTTGGTTGGTAATTTTTTGCCATTTTAATACTCGAAACAATGTATTGGCAGTTGGATCCCGTTTTCCGGTTTTTTGCAAACAATTGAATATTGCTACGTAATGATTTAGAAATATCGCCAGCCAAAAATGTAGGAACAACTTGTCATATACCATTAATTCCAGATTTCTAAAAACAATTCCAGGTTATCTCTGTTTTTCTAATTCTAGTACTTTTGAGCATGTGCACCCATTTACGTTTGGTATACATTTTACATAACTGATTCTAGAATAAGACTAGTTATATTCCGGCCCAATTTAACAGTGGACGGTGGGTCAGGGGATCCAGGACTCCTGTGGGACTCCCAATTTTTTTTGTTGGTCCTTAGAAGTTAAAAACTGTACATAATATAATGAAATGCATAAAGGTAATTTAAGTTTGGATTTACCAGAAGAAGAGAATAATTCCACCACAACATTATAACAACAAGTCTTTAACAGTAGTTTAAGACGACAGGATATCTGTAACTGACTTAACCTACATAGCAACTAAGGAAAATAATACTTTTAAACAATTACGAAAGGCACCTTTTTAAATAAGATACGTAATGCGTGGCAGCGTACAACCATTTTTCATATTTTTATGCAAACAAGCAATTTTCTTTGATAAATTGAGTTGTCGCTCGGTTATTATACTGGAATTCATTGAGTATGGTAAGACAAAGAAAAGGCTCAACATGAAAAATTCTCCTCACCATAATTTCCTAAAAGTACCAACCAAAACAACTACTACCTTGCTGCAAGGAATGAAAACGTCATTTGATATTACTGTGTAATATAACACTTAAGCCTTATTGACACACGCACGTCTAATGAGCTAACGGCTACATTCTGTTTTTTTAACTGTTACGCATTGCCTGTGCCATCAATATTATTTTTAACCTTGGTAACATTCGTCAGTTGCCAAAAATCGTAATGTTTTAAAGGTAGGCATTTAGAGACACTGATACGGTTAAGGAGGACGAATTCATAAAATATGGAGCCGCGATAAATACTGGGAGCTACAATTTACTGTTCTTTATACTTACATAAATATTTTAGTAAAACGTGTTTATTTGAGATATAACAATGTATTATAAAAGCTTCCTATTAATATTCTATTATTTCATTTTTCAAGTCAAATAAAAAATATTTATTGCCTCAATATAGCGCTAATACCATATGAATACCTACTATATGCGTGTCTAATAAAATTAGATACCTGGACGATGAACAACGATATTTGAAATATCAATTGCCCAATAATGGTGTATTGTGTATACTTATGTACACTAATTTTGTTTCTGCTCATTTTTTTTGCGATTGTAGGCAGCAGAAACCTGTGGATATTATTATTATTATTATTATTATTATTATTTATTCGATGATTTCCGGCCAAAGCCTTTACATCAGTTCAGTACATGTGCAATTATAATATTACATTTAGATTTATCAAGTCTTATTTGAGTAGTATATTAATTTACAAAGAATATGGATGAGATAGCATAATTATAGTATATTATTAGTAATTTCTAATTTTAGCAAAGTCCAACCAGAATTTATACAATGAGTTAAGTTGTTGTTTTGAAAGTTTGTCATAAATATCATCATAGAATTTTATATTGTGTGCTACTAGATTATCTCTAAGGGATATATTTGATGGACATTGAAACATGATATGCTGCAAAGTTTCCCCCTGGTCTAAATCACAAAAATCACAATTTCCATCCTCTTGCTCATTATAGAACTTTTTTAGATATTTAAATTTGACAGTTTTACTATTGTATGTTAATTGATTCACATTGATTCGAAGCTGAAATAGATATCGTGTCAGATTCCAGGATTGGCTCCAGTTTAGGTATTCTTGGCTAATTACATGTGTTTTGGATGTTGAATAACATATAAATGTATTAGATTTACCCATACTTATTATGTCTTTGCTCTGAATGTCACTATTAATACGGTATATTGATTTTTTAATAGATAGATTAAACATACTTTGCTCATATGTTTCATCATTAATATCAATGAACTCACCTAATTTATATTTATTAATTAATGATTTTAGCTGGTTAAACCAGTTACACTTTTCATTCATTTGTGCTGAATTTTGTTTCAGATTTACATAGCATTGATATATTAAACTATTTTTAGGACGATTTACAATTTTTCTCCAAAAATAAAGGGCATTCTTAATTAGTGATGCTTGTATTGGTTGCACTAGCGTTTCCAATCTGATTATCCTTTTAGGTGTCTATTGTGGCACTTTAAATAGCCGTCTTAAGAAGTTTATTTGAAATATTTCAAATTTTTCAAATAAGCCTAGGCCCCATATGGATACACAGTATGTCAGCACAGATCGAACAAGAGAGTTAAATAGCTTGTATATATTATCGAATTTAGTTAACCTTGATCTGTAGAGAACAGAGAATAAGGATGATAGTGCTCTTTCAGCTTTGTCTTTAAAGAATTTAAATACCTTCTCTTGTTTGTATTGTCCGTGAAAAGGAACTCCTAAATATATATATTCATCTACCACTTTGATTTCCTCTGCTTCCCAATATAATTTTGGCACTATTTTTAGATGTTTCTCTTTTCTGTATATTACAACATTCGTTTTACTTAAGTTCACTTTTAGACCATTGTCTATTAGATATTTAGCAAGTGTGTTTATTTTGCACTGTAAGTCTATTGCATTTCTAGCAAGTAGAACAATGTCATCACTATAGAGTAATGCATGAATTGAGATATTTCCTAGTTTAACGGCTGGGGTATTTGCACTTTCAAGAGTTTCAATCACATCATTTAGATAGAGAGTAAAGAGCTTACTGGAAAGGGTTTCTCCTTGAAGCAATCCTGATAATATAGGAAATGATGTACTTTCTCCAGTTGTTGTCCTTATTTTGGCATTAGCATTAGAGTAGATACTTTGAACAATCGAAATAAACTTACGACTGATGCCTATCTTGTCTAATTTTGCCCACAATTGTGATCTTGATACCAGGTCAAAAGCAGATGATAGGTCGACATACATTGCAAACAGCTTTCCTCTTTTTGTTTTTATCGAGCTTTGTATTATAGAGTTCAATGCAAATACGTGTGTTTCACAACCTTGGCCTTTTCTATATGCAGCTTGGTATTCGGTAATTTTGCCATTTTTCTCACACCAAACGCTTAACCGTTCACTCATAACCGACGTAAAAAGCTTAAGAATCGTGGTAGCCAAAGATATGGGAAGATAGTTCTTTGGGTCTGCATGTGAAGATTTCTTGTATTGTGGTGCGATTACAATTTGAGTCCACGAGTCAGGTATCTTTTCCTCCCTCCAGTATTCATTGAAGCAGTCAATTAGGTACAGTCGAAGTGGCATTGATGAGAATTTCCAAAACTCGTTAGGTATACCATCCACCCCTGGAGCCTTTCCTGTAGATAGCCGTTTAATTGAGTAGTTCGGTTCAGCCGGGTTAATTTCTTTATCTAAGTCTGGTATCTGTATTTCATTTGTGCTTGATTCCTGGATGCCCTTCTCATCAGAATAGTAAATGTTTTTAAAGAATAGATAGTGCAGACCAAAATGAAGATACCTGTGGATATTAACATGACATATGTATATATTGATATGAATCATTATACCTGTAATACTTATACTTAATAAGGTTTTATTGGAAGGAACTTTACATGTTCGTAGATGTAAAGTCTTGGACAGTAGCTTTTTTAATGTGGGGATGATCCTCGCCTGGGACTCCAAAAACTTTACCCCGGGTAGATACCTGAACGATGAACGACGATATTTGAAATATCAAATGCCCAATAATGGTGTATTGTGTATACTTATGTACACTAATTCAGTTTCTGCTCACTATTTTGCGATTGTACACAGCCGGAACCCTTGGATATTAACATGATAGAGATGATAAAGACCACACATGAGCATACATGATGTATCATGCCCAAAATTTTAAAAATCCTCATAAAGTACAGCGCATGAAAAATAAACTACGCACTATACCTTGCATGTATAATATGTATTGGTTCGCTACTTGATAAATACCAATATTGTCAACGTTTGACGCAGGGGGGGGGGGGGTCCGGTTTGTCATAAAGGTAGTTGCATGTTAGCCTCTTTTCTGGCTAATATCTATATACTGGCTATAATTGGTAAGGCTGGGGCGAGCAACATACCGGGGAACCGATTGTATGATATAGATATTCGATTAATATCCTAGTTTTATATATAGTGACTTGCTACCACCCTGGGAATGTTTCACTGGAAAACTCAAAAATATCCTGGTTTTTAGGTAGATAATTGATTATCACCTAGGGAATTTTGCACCGGAAAACCCAAAAAATATCCTGGTATAAAATATCGTAAAAGAGCGAGCATGTAATATTATTGCCCCAAGAAATAGAATACCAAATAGATATTAAATTAATGTCTATAAGTATACATTTTAGATGTACTTAATTATTCTAATTTAAAAAATCTTACGTGACTACGATTTTTCTCCGTAGAATTGTCTGCAGACTTGTTGCTGGCGTTCATTGCGAATGGCATCAAGGCAGGTACAACATATGATTTGGTTGCCAATAAGACGGAGATGTTCGGGTAGAATGAGGTAGCAGCACGTCGCACACGGCGTCGGGATGATCAATTTTGGATCCTTCAGCTTAACCAGGGCACGTAAAGAGGCAGCTTTGGCTAGACAGGAATTGCAATAGCATCTTCTGGGGCTGTTCAATCCTGTGCACGAGAGTCCAAATTCCACAGAGCCATCCGGGATATTGAAACTTGCACGGATTTTGGCGATGCACTTCGGACTGCTGCAGATCTCATGTGCGTAATCCTTTAGATGATCGGAAGGCTTGCGTCGAGGGTACTGCTCCTGAAAAATATTCTGCGAACGATCGTTGTAACATCGAGGGCATTCATATTCCGTAAAGGAAATACGGTAGTGATGGTCCTTGATTAACAGATGTAATCTGCATGTAGCACATTTTGTGGAACTATGCAGAGGAGATACCTTTTCATTGGGTGGTATCCCCATTCGGTACAGCCGGATACACGGGAAGCAGATATTGTTTTCTGATTTTTGCTTTTTACCCAAAGATCACATTCCATGCATCGTAACTTTTTCTTTGCCCGGATAGGTTCATCAAAAAGAGAACCACAATTTACAATAGTAGACATGATAGAAAATTTTTCTAAAATTGTCAACAAATCTCACAGTCATCTCAATAACAGTTTCTTCTCACTCGTTCACTAATATTTGATAAAACGAGATCGCACACACGGTAGTTTCCTATAGCCTCAAAAAGGAAGGAGCTGTTTCAAAATATAAAGTTGGTACACGTGCGTGTGGCAATATATACTGTTGTTCTTTGTTAGTCGGACTAGAATCGCGTCGTACTTCTGTATTATTGTGATGATCGTGTAAAAATAATTAGCACGTCTGAAACAGCACAATTTTTTATCGATATGTCGAATTCTGAGGTAGCCTTTTGATTTGTAAATGTTCAAATGATATTTGGAGAGAGGAACGAGTTGCACTTGCAATGTACGGCACGGTTCCGTGATTCTCTCAGCATTTCACAAGTGTAATAGTTTATTGATGAAAATATTGCACATAAAAATGTTTCAACAAAGGTTTCACCTTGTACATTTTTCTAGTTCATGAAACATTGATCATTCCATGAAAAATAGTAACACATGGATATATAGATAATACCATGGTAAGTAGTAACACAATATAAATAAGAGCTCTTCAAGTGTTATTTTACTTACGTACCAGTGTAGACGGGGCGAATAATAGATACCGGCAGCTACACATCCAGTTTTTATGTAACGTAGTAGTACAAAGAACTGGACTCACAGCCCTCTCGAGATGAGCTCTATGTATGTGTCGCACTTCACTTGGTATCACATCACTGGGAGTGTAGAGTAAAAGTGGTTTAAGGAGCACACACATATCCGAGCCACTGACTGTAGCGTCGAATGAAACAAAACGATGACTATGATGTGCACAAAAAGTCGTTTGTAACTGTTGAATATGATTTACAAAAGAAAAAAGTCCCTCGAATCCTCATGTATAGTGGTGAGTATCTAGCCTTCAAAAAATACCGAGAAGGGAAAACTCTCAGGGAGCCATTAGGAATTGAAATACATCTCCTTGATTTCGGAGATGTAAAATACTACAATAATATAATTCTGTAAGTATGAAAGTATGCAAGCTACACACTAACTTCAATCCTGAGTGAATGATTTACAAGACTACTTTCACTTTCTTTCACTCTTTTTTCCTCATCCCATCTTTCTAACACATCGTCAGCCCAACCTGTATAGTACAATTACATAACTTAACACTGTAAACTTATACATATAAACGCACCACAGACCAGCAAGAAGCTAGTCTAATACCTAAATAGCTAGTAACACTTCAGGAGGAAAACTTTGGCTGCTTTTTACTTATGCTTGACATATACATCTGTCTGTAGTCATCAGTATTTTTTAATCATTTAATATAGGTGCTCAAAAACGGTGTCATACTATTATTGTCTATATATCACTTACGTACTCCAACAGTAAATACATATATTTACAGATGTAGTATAATAGAAAGTTCGCTGTGTTGGATAGAATTGGTTTAAAAGTGGGGAAATAATGTAAGTCACAGATATGTAAGTAATACTTATATATATATATATATATACTAGATACAGCCAGGAACCTCAGATTCTGGTAAAATTGAATAAAGACACAGCGCTACTT
>JAQFYC010000777.1:0-46342 GCA_034694165.1 Tomocerus mixtus
AACTCTTCCACAACTTCATTTTGTTACTTCTTTTGCGAACTAACGGCAATATAGAACCTAATTATCTACAACATAAGCCTTAATGTGAATTTCATGCAAATTTTGTAGCATTCACTTAAATTTTAAATTTTAAGTGTTACATGATAACATATTTTATCAGGATAGCCATCAAATTAATAATTCTAAAATGGAAGTTTTAAGGTGTAACCTATCAACCTTTTTACTACATAAAGGACGTTTTCTAAAACATATTCTATGTGTATAGCAAGTATAGCTGTACTGTTAAATCCAATTTATTTACAAAAAAAAAACATTCTGACTTCACGTGAATAGAAAATGCAGTTAACTTGATTTGCATCTAGTGGTACCTACCTAAAATTAATGCAAAACATGTCCTGGCTCTCTTGTTGATTGGCATAATCAATTACTATTTGTTATAGATCATCTTTAATTGTCTTTTGACTAGCTAATTCAACTTTTTATTATTTATTTATGTTTGAACAAGCATTTAGGGTCTTTAAGATAAGTAAGTTAAACGGTAAATCAATATAAATCAAAGTTAAATGAATAAAAGGTGGCCATTCTTATTCTGATAGCATTATCTAGTGTATCCACGCACGGGGTTGACATTTATTCAACTTAATCTACTTTTATTGAACTTTGGAAAATGAATAATTGGTATAGCTAACGGAACAACGAACAAAATAATGAAAATAACTAATCGTGTTCAATATATTTAGGTATTTATTAATAAAAATTAGACACATAAATTCAGTTTTCATTTAAATCTTGCTTGTAAAAACATGAAATATTGTGTAGTTTTTTAATTTGTATATCTTAGTGTATTGTTTTCGTGTAAATTGAATTTTCGGCTGCACTATACATATCTCTAGTATAATTAATATGCATATGATACTCGTACGTGTGATTACTTTAAAACAAGTTTCTTCTGCATACTAGGACTTTTAGAACTCGATGATAGCTGACATTTTTGACAGGAACAACTAATGATGATGATTTTAATGCAAATTATATGAATTAGCTGGTATAGTCAACAAAGGTGATGTGATCAACCTGACATGACATGAGAGACTCTCCTAAGGTGTGTGGTGTACGTGTACTCTGTGCCCCTAATCTAATTATCACATTAGAAATTGTTTATATTGAAATAAATTACCTTATAAAGAAATGAGAAAGAAACACTGAAGACAAATCTTCACTAAAACAACGATAATACAATTTCATTCTGATTTTAACAATGTAGTACTTAGTAGTTTGGTTGGATGTATTACACACTAGATAATATTTAGAGCATCTCTGTATCTGATTTGTAAGTAAATATTTATTCGGATGAAACTTATTGAGTAAAATGATTCACTATATTGATATATTGTGCATTGTGGGCATTGGCCTTTGTTTGAGCCGTTAACAAACAATGGTGCTGTGTTGATCGAAAAGTTATGCTGAGCATGTATTAGAATATTAATGTGACAATGTGTTCCATTTCTGATGTTTTTAGCATCGATCTACCCTTACGAATATTACTTCTTGAATATGTTGCAAAATATTTGTAGAAAATGCTAAGTGATGTGCTACATTTTGCACTTCGCCTGATATGAAATATTAAAAAATCTTTCATCATTTTTCGACAAATCATCTTTGCCAATCTGTCTTCTTACGTGAGAAGACGAGTATTATATTGCAAATTCTTTATACATAATATGATTACAATTTTTGTGCACGTCTGAATTCTGAATTTCAGATGTGCCAGATTTCACCAATTGTATCTCTGAATGAACTTTAGCACACATTTAGCAGTATTTGGAAATATTTATCATAAAATAATAATTCCATTTTACTACCTTTATCAGATACGAAAGCGAAAGTTGTCATAAAAATTAAATATTTATAATAAATTGAAATAATAAAAGGAAAAATGAAGTTGTGTGCATATCTATAAAAAAATTATCTGAATTTTGGCACGCATTTACGATAAAAATCCTAGCTTTGGAAAACATTTTTCGTGGACAAACATGTATCGGTAAACTCAATTGAAGTAAAATTGAAAAAATGAAATTATATGAAAATAATATGAAATTAGCCCACAATTGTAATAAAAATTAGTTCATCCTCCTTTTAGCCAATTCCTTTATTTTTTTTCATAAAAAGGCCATTGAAAAATGCCATGTTCCAAATAAAAAATTAAATAATTGAAATAAGAATTTATTTCACTTTAGTTTCAATTGACTAAAATACCAATAGCAGTTAAATCAAAATAATTTTATCTTCTTCTACTCAGGAGGAATACTTTGAGAATTTATTCTTGTTATAATTTAATGGGAACGAGAACACAAAATAATACTCTAACTTTTAATGGCAAATTGTCTACGATTCAACCTAATTTAATTTTTTTATATTATTTTTACAATTGTAACTTAAAACGCTGCTTCACTTACTAAAAATGTGAATGATGAAAGAATAAAAATTATAACTTTCCCAGAATGTGGTTATAAGCAGAAAACTGGAATGTTAAAAATCCAATTGGCAATCTAGGTTGATTAGCTCACATTGCATAGATTGTCAAATAATACTGTCCTCGAGTTCTAAAAGGTGAATTAAAAGATTTAAGTCGCAATGTTGCAAATTGTCAACTAATTGTATATTTTTAAGCTTAAGTTTATAAGTTTTTACGTTGGCGGACAGAAATGCCCAAATGTAGTTGTTTCGCTACATCTCCTTCTGCAAGCTACATTGAAGTAAGAATTACATTTACACGCTTCCGTCGTGTTGTCATAAATAGATTGTGCGAAGTATTGCCAGGCTCTGTTATGACTGCATGTTCCAACTAACATATTATAGCATTAAAATTAATTTTCTTACTTATTTTCTTTTATATACCTTGTTCTGTATTACTTACCCCAGTCAGAGTCGTAA
This sequence comes from Tomocerus mixtus, assembly GCA_034694165.1. Classification (NCBI taxonomy): domain Eukaryota; kingdom Metazoa; phylum Arthropoda; class Collembola; order Entomobryomorpha; family Tomoceridae; genus Tomocerus; species Tomocerus mixtus. Next base: position 2,935 of record JAQFYC010000777.1, read on the forward strand.
TTTTTACGGTGGAGACACTCTGGCTGAACTGCAAATCCTCCGTTCTTAATTCATAATTAGCAAATCAATGATTGGAAACTACAATCTATAAGTGAACAAATAATTATATGAGGAATGTTACAGGATAAAAATCCGCATGACCCAGATTTGCGATAATTCCTTCAATTCCTTGATCTGTGTGTATTACGTCAACAAAATTCGCATCACTGCTGTCCAAATATAGAGTATTGTTAAGTTTCAATAAAACTTGTATTTGGAAAAAGACGGAACTCGGATCGAGTCCTGTTATCCGATTTATTGCAGAATTTCCATTGCTGTTAATAATGTTGTGACCTGCCATTCCTGCAACATGGGCCCTAATTTTACATATAGTATATAGTACATAGAACATGCAACAATCCCATTTTCAAAAAATAAATTTGCATATACAGAGGGTGAGTTTCTCCAATTGCGACTAAATGTATTTGGAGTTTATGAACGTAAACGGCGATGTTGGACCAATTTGATGTTTTCAATGTGTTCTCCGGTTCATTTAGCAATAGAACGTGACCTTCGTTTCCACGAATTGAATACGAGGTTGCATTTTTTAGGGGTAATCTTATTCCATTCCTTCTGGAGTAGTTTCCAAAAGCCATCTATTGTAGTGGCCTTCCGTCTGAAAAATCTTTGTTATAACCCACCAAATCGGTAAAAATTCATGGGACTGGTGCCTGGAACTCTTCATAGGTATCCCCTTGTTTGGAGTGATGGTCAGGTGAGACCGATTTCCTGCGAGATGACCATCCTAAAGCCTACGACAGTTGGTTTTCTCATTTTTTAGCAGCTTTTTTTAGGGCGTTACCTATTTTCGAGTAACCTTTGAAAGATCTTGGTGGATGATTTTGTTGACAGTGCGTTGGGATACTCATAGTTCACGGAACATCTCTCTTTGTTAATGTGGGTTCCCTCTGGAGGTCACGAGTACCAACTTTTTTAATTAATGCTGGATTTCGATTTTTGCGTAATATAATATAATAATTTTTGTGGGCGGCCTAGAGGGGCCAATTGACTTTGCGTGACTGATTTTTCTTTCCGAACGTATTACACGATATACGGTAGCCCTGTCACAACGATCTGTGCCATTCTGGAGTTGCTTACATATCGCGTAACCCGTCACTCCGTTCAGACTCCCCACTGGAAAGAGTTTTTGTAGTTACTGCTAGGTTTTTATTTATTTTATGGGCCATTTTGACAAGATGAACTTTGAAACTTTTACTGTCGACAGAAAAACTGACAGACTACCTACTGTAAAAATTTCGACTTTACCACTGCTATATTACCCGCCTGATGTAGAAATTAAATTGGTCGCAATTGGAGAAACTCACCCTCTGTAGTACACATAATTTCGTATTTAATTGTTGAAAAGGTGTACCCCAAGTCAAATCCTACAAGATGGAATCTCTCTGGACAATAAGAGCTATTTACTGAAACAAGCCAGATGAAACTGATGAAATCTGCTATAGCTTTCCCCACAGCAGGAACATTGTTGAATGCAGCGGCGTAGAATAAAGGTCTTGCCTCCTTAATGACATTTGGCTTGGCCAGTTTTTCCCAATCGACAATAATCACATTTAACAGTTGACTAGTTGTTAAATACGCTGTACAAAATATTAAGAAAGACTTTTTTATTCCTTTTCATTCTTATTGTAATTCTTTATTTCTAAAAATAGTTAGGATAGATACCCTTACCTTTTTTAATTTCTAGATTAAAAGCGGATTTATGATTTCCTGAGAATCCATGAATCAAAATAACTGAAGGAATTGCATCATTGAATCCTGTCGCCCTTAATGTGGTTAAATCGTTGAAATTCATTTCCGAACAGTGACTCATGAGCCCTTTTCTATTTCAAATTCTACGTTTTATTAGCTTTTCTTTGTGGAACATGTTTTTAAGTAGTAAATATTATGCAAATGGCAAACAGCAGATCCTAGTATTTACGTTTTATTGGTGCTTTTCACACACAAAAAGTATTTTATGTCCTTGACATTGGTGGAAATTATTTTGCTGGAGCGAGATGTTACTGGCTCAGACTCAGGTACATCGTCCTTTGTGAAGGCTAACGATAGTCCTAAAAATGTTGCCTCAATGGCCAGAAGAACCTTAGTGTTTTAATTGTTAGTCCATTAAATTGTTATTGCGATTAGTTGTATAAATTAATTTCTGAGTACATATGTAAATATTTAGGCATTTGAAATAAAAAATTGTGCATATATTATAATAATTAACTACAAAATTCGTACCGCTAATGCCAAATAATCTCCCATTTTTATACGGTAACAGTAAAATCCAATTAGTGGAAGACTGAATTAGTAATACGAGATTTGCGATTTACTGTCTCAGAAAACAAAAACATGATTGTATAATCTGCCGGCAGTTAACTGCTCACGCGTGATTAATATTTTAATCATTTCAATCTTTTATTATTTTCTTGATATGTTAAATCACAAAAGAATGACGATTTATGCTTTTAATAATGAATATCGTAATAAACCTTCAGACTAACTTGGCAAGCACTATTACGCAATCTTCGTAGTGTTATATAGATCTGTGTATTAATAACTTCCTTTAGATTACAGTTTAATATGCAATTATTTTATTTCTGTGAATAGGTGACTTAAGAAGGTATAATTTTTTATTTACCAAAGCATTTTTGTAGTTTAATGAACATTCCTAGTAATAAAAGAGCGTACTTTTTCTCTTTGCCATTGTTGTGGTTTTATAGCTCATTTCATTAGTGGGGAATGGGAAACCGACAGTAATAACTATAACACATAAAATGCATGCTGTCGTTCGTTAGATCGATTTTTGCAAATATTATCTATATTTGCAATAAACACATGTAGCGCATTTAAATATTTTTATAAAAAATACTTAATGTAGGAAAGGATATGAATGTGAGCAACAGCAATTAACCTTTGAAATGCATCTTAAGTTACACTAATTGTGAAGGCATGATGATTTATTACCTATAAATATGTGTCTACTTTTGCACTGCACCGGAAAGAGATTATTTAAACTGTAGTTTGCTTGCAGAGTTACACTTTTACGTACATCTACTGTATGTATACATATGTAGTTAGAATTAGAATAGAAAGGAATTATACAATTTTATTCAGTAGAAATGCATATGTAGGTAATATTGCATATGCCGTAGGTACTGACATCCACCAGGCAGTGGTACCTACCATTTGCCTAAAATTTTTGGCTTTCAATTTCGAAAACGGTTTAATTTTAAAAAGGCGTTAGCCAAAGATATTATAGCTTCTGCTATTCATGGAATGTAGGTTATATAATTACTCTTATAATCTGACATTAAAGTGCTTTTTGCAGTTTTTCCTAGAGCACATTTTCTATTAAATCCATTAAAATGCAACATATCAATAACTTTAGTTTTTCTGAAAAATAAATAAAATATACACGTGGATCCGTGTGCCTATGACATGTAAAATGCGTCAGTGAATAAAAATGACAAGACATTCAATTTTTCACACAAAGGTTTGCACTCGATTGTTTATTTGATTTGATTCAGTTATATGAGCGTAAATTGTATAAAAATATAATAATGCAAACTGGTTAGAGTTACGGAGAGTGTGGTCGTGGTCGTTATCATTGTCGTAGTCGTGTGAGGAAGGACGTAGGTAGTCTAGATGCTTATCTACAAATATCTTAGTGAGTATTTTTACATTTGTATCATCTTGATTGTACAAATTACAAATAGTACAAAAGTATTAAATATTTTCTCGCTGTCTATCGTACTATTTACAATTATTTGATATGAGTGTAAGTAGTTACTATTTACTACTTATAATATGCTATGCTACATCCTACATCATTGGTACAAAAATACACATACATTACATCAGATAAAATCTTCAGTTAAACATGCTTGACTATATAAACTAAATGGATTTGGCATTTTTAATGGTAAGAGCTTTTATAGCTGAGACTGGGAGAAATTTGAGAAATCGGAGAGCTGTACAGAGGACTCCTTGAGAACAAATCTGATTTCACAAAGTACTCTTGCTGATTTAGAGCAGCTACACCTTTAGTTAAATATTCCTGTCTCTCTAATTCCTTTGCGAGAAGAGCCTCTCTCGCCAAATCCTTCCTGAGGAGTTCATGTCGCACTGCTTCTTGTCTGTAGGCTTCCTGTCTCAGGAGTTCTTTCCTTGCCAAGTCTTTTCGAAGTAGCTCTTGATTTACGGCTTCTTTTCTAATAATCTCTTGACGAGCTGCTTCTCGTCTTAGAAGTTCTGCGCGAGCTAAATCCTTGCGAAGGAGTTCTTGCCTTGCTACCTCTTTCCTTACTAGTTCGTGTCTGTCTAACTCTTTTCTTAGCAGTTCTTGCTTTACAAGGGCTTGTTGGGCAAGATCTTTCTGAATCAGCTCTTGTTTTGCTAATTCTTTGTTTATTAAGGTCGACTTAAGAAACTCTTCTCGAGCTAAATCCTTATTTAAGTATTCTGCTTTAAAGAGAGCTTCTCGAGCCAAATCTGTAGCGTAATACTGATCACGTAATGCATGAACATCTGCATGAAGCAACTCCTTTTCAAGAACAAGAGCGGCTTTCCCGTAAGCTGGATCCTCGCGGATGATATCGAAGAAATAGGAACCACGGGCACTAAAAAATGAATTAATCATATTACTTGTAATGTTGTAGTGCAATTTCCCCATGAATAAATGAAAATTTTAGCATTTTAATATTAATTCTTACCTGGGTGGTACGTGAAGACCAAATGGGATTTTATCATTGCAAAGTGGCTTATGCAATTCGTAGTCTTTGTAGGAAATCGCTTTGCAAGCCCAGAGTTTGCTGTCTAAAATCGTTTCGGTGAAGTATTCCCAGGCTCTCCCATGTGCACAGGATCCTTTAAAACGGAAATTGAATTAATATAGAATCTTGTATCGTAGGTGTAGGAAATCCTGAGGAGATTGGAAAATTTAATACCTGGTAATCCAGGGATATCAGATCTCAAAGTACATCCAGGTTGTTCCGGACCACCTCCGTTAGGGAAGAAGTCTACGTGCCCTGATCCACCATTATTTCCATACCGTCCTTGGTTCGTGTGAATAATATCAACGAAATAAGCGTCAGAGTGATCAAGACGCTTTCCTTTCGCGGAATTAAATTGGAACAGGGGTCCGGCAGGATCCAAGCCTATTTTATTTACAACAATATTTGTATCATTAATAATGCCCCAATTCTCAAACAATTATATTAATTTCAGCGTAAAAACTAAATCTTACCTGTGATTCTTTGTATTGGTTTTCCAGTATAGTGTCTAATAGCCTGTCCTGCGACTCCAGCGATCTAAATATACGCAAAATACCCAATTAGTTTATTAAGAATTTTTTAATTCTGATTTACAGTTAAATGGATATTTTCTTGCAAAAATATTACCTGAGCCCCAAGACTGAATCCAACAATATGGACTCTCGTGGGATCTGACAAAACTCCATGGTTGATCAAGAACACAATAAATTCAGCGACCTTTCTGCCAATAATGTCTGTATTGATGGCACCAGTTGGATACCCTATTCCGTGGTTATGATGGGGAACATAGTTCATCGGCTGAGTTAATCTGCTCCAATCCACTGTGATTACATTGGCTGCAATTTTCTGCTTTAAGTAAGCTGGAAGTATTAGAAAGTAATTCATAATTAATCGATCTTGTCCTGTCAATTTCATGATTACAAATTCTAATCACATCATAACAATCGATGAAAATCACTTCTACATAGTTAGGCTGACGTTCTAGAGTGAAATTAAAGGTGTACTGTCATAAGGTATGAAAATTTGAGCAAAGTTATCATTAAAATATCATTAAGTGCACGCTAACGAAGACTGGTAAGCAGTAGGCAGAATAGGTAGCTATAAGCTAGTTAAAGTTAAGGAACGACCTCCACGCATAGTTTTGTTCGACTAAAAGTTATAAGTTAAAGCTAACATCTTTTAAAGAGATAAAAAATGTAATACTTCCTTCCTAATACATGAGAAGACAACTAAAGTGAAGACAAAAGTATAACTTCTCCTTATTCTGTGTGATGTAGGTCGCTTGTGTATAGATACAGAGAAGAAAACAAGTTTAATCCACTGAACTGTTCTAAAGCTAAGGTACATTATACATACTTTTTAGGTTTTTTGTTGCTCTTCTTGAATATTTGGTATTAGATTATAATAATAGGTAAACTATACACAGAATCTCGTATAGATGAAGCCAAGCCAACTCGGAAGACATACATAATAATATTTTGGTAAGGGAAAGTGTGCTTTTGTTTTCAAGATTCAAGTTGCATTCTGTGATTCTGTCTTGTCTTGTCGCTAGATTTCCTACAAAACTTGAAGCTATCGCTATCTCCTTCTACTAGCTCGACTTGTATTTTCCTGTCGACACGTCACATCTAGCTAGGTCATAAATGAATGACCCATAATAATGACTAAGAGCGAAATAACTAGCATTTGATTCTGATTGAGAAAGAGCATTGTAGAATGCACAGCTAGTAGAGTGGCCTGGCGTGTGTTGAATTCTTAGCTTAAAAACTATCTTCTACGATAAGTGATCATGTACAAAAGACGGCTGTCGTTTTTCGCCCTTTTTGACCCCCTCCCCCCCCCTTTGGTCTGCAAACGTCTGTTTTGCTACACCCTCTCCCCCATAAAGACGTCTGCATTAGACAAAAAAATTATATTGTTAAAAATTAATATATTTTATTTTTTTTATCTCGCCATTTTCTATTACAGTCATATTTGAGTCACAAGTATTATAAATAACTGATACGTCCTAGGGGCTATTATATTTGTAATTTACCTCACGGAGGAGCGCTTTTTTTTTGGCGTTTTTAGGTGAATTAAAGAATTAAAATATACATTTGCAACACAATCGGGCGGAGAGCAAAAATTTTTGCCATTTTTTGTTAGTTTTTGCCCAATTTTACAGTAGGAGCGCTAATTTTGGCTAGATTTTTGGCGTTTTCATGGCGATTTAAAGACCTAAAAGATACATATTTAAGACAATCGCGCGTAGCGCGAAAAGTTTTGGCATTTTCTTCCTATAATGTCGTTCGGTCTTGAGTAAGACGTCTGTTTTCCCAGACCCCCTCCCCCCTCCCCATCCTAAAAGGTCTGATTTTGCGTACCCCCTCCCTCCCCCAAATCGCAGACGTCTTTTGTACATGATCCCTAATGCTATGGAAGGAAATGGAAATGAATGTATCTTTCAGGTACTTTACTTGCATTAGATACGATAATTTACTACCGTAACCTTTATAGCTAGTATTGTAAGCAAGATTGTTTTCATTGCATATTGATGTCTTTGACTAACCGGTATTTATTTTTTATTGCTTATAAGAAAACATTGATCATGAAATAAAAGATTCTAGTGAAAGATTCTAATATTTGCATAGCTACATACTTTTCTAAACATTTTTTGTGCCCACAAGCCTACATGTGATGTCTATAATGTCTTCCCACAATACAATGATCCAACAAGGTCATCTCAAACTACATATTCAAACGAAAACTCTATACATGAATTTACATGTATCTGTACTTAAAATCGCATTTACCGTCTTTGGTGAGCTGTGGGAAATTTGTGGAGTAATTTTGTCCAAATCCATGGATTAATAATACTGGAAAGTTCCATTTGTTGTACTTTGAGTGCAACAGGGATTTCGTATCTCCGGGAATAAGTTCCTGAGCGTAGTCTGGATTTCTGTGGATAATTTAGGTACAAGTACAAATATAACATAAATTCATATACACATAAGTAGAAGAATAATTTTGGAAAATGCACAATTTTTGTGCACAGATCCACGTAGAAACAGAACAATTACACTTTTATGACTTACAGAGGATCTGGGAATAGGAAAAATCTAACAGCATCATACGGAACTGAGTGTGCTATATGCACTGCACATAAAACACCGATTACAATAGCAAGAGTTTTCCCCATTTTGTATTTATAAATTAAAACTGCACACCACCCTTAGAAATATATTCCAGATGAAAAATTTGCACAAATGTATAACCTATAGATTTCGCAATGGAGATTTGCACAAATATGTATCTTGTAAATAAAGAGTGATAAATACTAATAACCACAGTCTTCAGTCTACATTCTCATACTGGAAGAACTCACTAGGAAAACTGTTGTGTGAAAGGTAAAGGGAAGAAGCACTTTTTGAGAAGAGACGTTGCCCTTCGATCTCCAGATGAAAACAAAAGTATAGGTTGAGACTAGTTTCCCCTTTTATCAGAAATTTTTTATTCTCCAACTGTTTTTGTTATATTTATTGAAGAAAGTGGTCTGGTTGTCGTTTGGTGTTTGGGGTAAAGCTAAGACTCATATAAGAAGATAGAGATGGACAGCACAGGGTAGCCACTAGCCACTGACAGGACAGACAGACTGACTTTTAACCTGACAAGTGCCGGCCTTATATGTGCACTACAGATACACTCTCTTACTCTTTTATGTACTCTAAGTATCTTCTTGTCTTATGGTCTACCTCAAAACTTATATCAACTACCTTTACTCCTTTACCTTTGGCTCTACTAGAAGACCAAACCAAACCAAACCAGACCAGGTAGTGAATTGCGATACAATATTGCGAATCCTTATCCTTGCTATTGAGCTTAAATGTAATATTTACTGTGTAATGTACAGTATACAATTTTCTTATGCTTCTTTAAGTACAATTACAATACAAGTAAGTAGTTATGTGCATTACTACTAAATATGTGTACACTATATATATTATGGCACATACTACATACACAGCAAATACATTACCTGTTACCTGACTGAGCAATTTAGCTTATCGTTATGTTATGTGCATGTGTTTGTAAATAATGTATGTAGTAGTGCAGTAGTATGTCCGACTTTCTTCTAATTTACCTTCCTCTCACAAATCACATCAAAGCCAATTCGAAATTCTCATGGATCATCCGTCCGCCTATTGTATATACAGAATACAGATAGTAAGCATGTACTCTATAGTACATACAAACAGTATGGGCATGCCTGCTATGATATGATAACTCAAGATCTAGTGTAGAGCAGAATAGTAATCAGCCTAGTTCACTTTTCTTTACTTACTCTGTAATTTCTGGTGTCATGTGTATGCACAATGAAAATTTATAACACAGTTGTTGCAAGTTAAATATTGCTTTACCATTTACCATTTACTCGATTTTTAATAAGCTTCTTGGGATTCTTATAAGAGTGGGTGAATTTACTTTGACTTTACGCAGTCACTCGCAGTCTTCAATCTCAATCTCTACTCATTTTACGTAAATCAGAATATAATGTATTAAATGTATAGTATCACTAAACTAATAGCAATTATAGTGTGTGTGGGATAAACTCATGTATGACTTCTCTTGACACACTGCAGTCGTGTTTTCAAGTATCCACCACCGTGTTTACATCCTCAGACATGAATAATTTTAATGTGAATTGAATCGAGCCACCTGTCCTGTCACTTTCAACATTTTCTTGTAGGTATGTTAGGTAGGTACTTCTGAATTAAGACAAATGTGCAGATAAATATGGACATACCTAGTTTATAGGTAGTTATTGATATTGTTATTGGCACATTAAGTATTTTTACATAAATTCAAAGCCCATTCAACCTACTCCCACTCTGCGGGCTAACTTTACCTTACATTACTATTAACAATTAACCTAAAGGGCAACATTAACAGAAATGATGTATAATATTACATTTTGCAGCTACTTGTCTACTGCATGTCATATTAATTGATTTCGTTTAGAGAAAACGCAATTTTTTTATTTGAATCATAAATAAACTATTCTCAAAAAATAAATCCTCAAGTATCCCTTCCTTATACTTACCTAACTGTCGTAATTAATGTCGTAATCTGTCGTAATCGTAATTAACGTCATGAATTCGGAAAATACGAAATATTATTAGAGGGTTCTTTAGGTGAATTACAATTATACAGTTTTGGGAATGCTCCCAAATTAATAGTTTCGAAAACATCCCATTTGTCTCTTTCATACGCACACACGCCTTTTAATTACGCGTTGTAAATAATTAGGTGCGGTAGGTACTCCAATTACTCTCATATTTGGACCCCCAAAGATTTCGGTACGTTTCCCGTCGCTCTAGTTTTGTCAGTCCATCTGTGAGTATGAGCAATACAAAACTAATTTAGTGGATCGCTTCCATAAAGGAATGTATTCTATGATAGGGGCACTCATTCATATATTAATACTTATGTACCTACAGATATAAGCGAGTTGTAATTTTCATTCAGACAATTCAGAGCAACCTAGCAGTAGTAAATCGTACACCTGTTTTCGCAGAGATGAAATATTGAACATAAACAATAGAGACACTAAGTGTTTATCACGCAATCAATCCCATTCATAACCAATCGATTTACAAATTGCATAATAATATATATATACACTATATATACAGACAATAGCTATAATATCAGTATCATAAGATATACAATGCTATTGTGCCATTAAAGATACAATGAGTAATTGGATTATTTATCTACGCAACTCCTTATAAACTGCTTACATTATATTATCCTTCATTACCTTACATATCGTTGTTGTTAGAATGAAAGCAGTTTAGTTTACAATACTTCTTACAGTTTATAATACTATTAGTGCGAGTGTACAATATGTGTATTTACAAGTATTTAAATCACTTGTGCTTATCTTAATATACTTATTGTATGTAATAGAGTAATGTAAGCTAAAGTACTTACGATTAGTTAGTCATCATCCTTAGCAGTATTGTATCATGTACAATCTGGCTGTTATACCTATGTAAATAAATAGGTAGGCAATTAATTCAACCTTAATAAGGAAGTGCATCTAGTTTCAAAAAGTGTCTAACCCCATTTAATCTTAATGTGACAACGACAACTCCTTTCAAACTACAACCTATGCTATGGGACAAGAGTGAGAGTCATTTATCTTTACTACGTAGTACATTGCTCACAGACATCCTAAACAATTAAAAGATTATTTCCGAGGGGCACAGGCCATAATAAGACACAAGATATAAAAAGTATCAACTGCATTAATTGTATCGAATATTAATTCTACACACTATTATTTAATAGGAAGTAAAAATTATGAAAAGAAGAATTGTAGGTTTCTTGATTGAAAATCCGCTTATAGCATATGTACAACTACAATGTTACATGTTATGTATGTTACATATAAATATAGGTAATTGTTGTGTCTACGTATAAGTGTGAATATGAAGGAACATTTTTTCTCTAATCCGTAATTGTAAGTAGGTACTGAATTCTTGTGGAAGAAAGTTGGTGCTGTAAACATATTTAGGTAAATGTACATATATGTAAGTACAATCAGTAAAGACACTTTTGGGTATCTATTTTATTTTGACGTTTACTAAACTTGACTTGTTTCAAGTAGTCCTTTGAGTCTACGTTCACTTTGTTCCTTTTACAAGTAAATGAGACGATTCACAAGACTAAGATAAGAATGGGAACTCGGGAAGTGAAGAGTTGCACTACAAGATACTTAAAATTAGTTAGCTTTAGCTCTTTATTGCATCCACTGTGATTCATTATGTAAAAATTGCTGTTTTCTCCGTTTCGCTTATAGTGTTAGATATCTGTAGCTATGCTATGCATGGTAGCTAACCATTAGCATCAAAAGCTTACATGTGAAGTGTGCCACACTCACTTACAGAAACCAGAGTACTATAGTAGCATAAATATTATATATAAGTTAGCTAGTATTAGGCTACGAGAACATTATGCATGTATTAGTTACATCTACATCTATATATGTGTGTTACAAATATGGGTACATAAATACGTGAGAGATGCATTTCTAGTACAAATGAAGAAAAAAGAAAAACAAGTCCGTGTAACATAATAGCAAGAAAAGCAGCACTTGGATTCAATTAAATGAAAATAGTACAAGCAAAAGCAGTAAATAAATGCAATGCGGATACCAAAGTAAAAATGTACATCTATGTACATGTGGTAGGTACTACCAGAAAATATCACGTTCTGACACAATAAAAATATTATTATAGCTTTTTCCTTCAAACTACAAATGATAAATTATAAATACAGTAGGCTAACTTTTAAGATATCTAGGTGAACAAATATTTATGTCGGCTCCCTTCACTGAATGTGAATCTGCTATAAATTCATATTATATTATTAAAGCAATGAAATCTGATCTGATCTGTCTGTTATTACAGTATTAGATTATGCATTGTGCGTTTACTTGAACATGAAATGTAATTTATGCATAATATTGCATCGCTATCCAATAGCCTGAAGGCGCATTTAAAAAATTGTCACGTAATCTCACATTAAGTTACGGCCCCACATGTAATCTAATAAATAGCAAATATTCTCCTAATACTACATAACACTTTATGCTATTCTACACCTGTTTTCGAAAAAAAATTACTCGTTTTGATTTATTCAATGAACAATTTTTATTAAGCATTGCCTTTCTATACGTAGTATTTTATTCAGCACAAATTATAAGACATTTTCATTAAGTTGCTACCTAGTGTTATGTTAGCGCTGTGTCCTATAGCTCATAGTGTAGGAAGGTAAGATTTAAAAGATGTCAAAGGAATAAACAATAAATACCTGCACACATAAATAATTCATATCTCATGTTAGTTACGTATACTATGTATAAGCACACAAGTATGTACATATGTTACACACTGTAAGTAAAGGAAACCAGAATAAGTTCCCTTTGCATTATGCGTTTCTATCCTGCTGACAACTTTTAGTTAACTTATGCACCTGATCAGAGCAGAGTTGCATAATAATTGTTACATAAGCAATAAAAATCTCAATACGATTTGTAAGTAGGTAAGTAGTCAAGAATCTCTTGACGTAATTCTAATTCCAATTCATCGTAACCTAAATATTTACGTTTTATTTCCATGCAAAAATTCGCATACCAATTGAATCACTATCAATGTTACTTACATGCAAGTTAAATAATTGCCTAATTATGCGTTTACACTTTTGAAGATAAGATACAGAGATATTATATATTTACGTATTTACATGACAATTGGTTTACATGAGAGATGCTGAATGCTGAAGTAATTTTGTGTATTTAATGTTTATTTGAATTAGTGGACGGAAAAGACGGAAAGAGAATAATGTATGTACATACATAGTGGAAGCAAGAATTCTTAATTAATTATATGCGAAACGCAGTGTGGATGGGCCATAACCAGGACTATCCTCAATTCCCTCATTGAATGCTAATGTTTTGTATTGTAATAAAATTTAAATTGCTTGCGGAAACGATTTAGAGAGAATTCTCTTAGTTACTTAAAAAGCGAATGTTTAACTGGCTTACATAATGGAACTGAGATTATCCTGTCCTGCGTCCATATCTTTGTGAGGCTATTGTCTAATGACTGTATTTGTATTTCCTTATGCTGATCGATAGCGTCCTGTCCGTTTATATTTGTTTACATACTTGCTTTAGCAGAAGATGCTCTTCCCACTTGTCAAATAAGTACTAATGTTTGTTCTGCATGTGCAATATATTTGTACAAATGTACATACAAACTAAATACATTACTCATTACTATTTAACACAAACATTTTATTTTATGGGCTACCCTCGGCCTATTTGTTACTTACAGCACATCTGTGAGTTTGAGTGCTAACTTGTTGGATTGATTGATCATGTTTACTCTGTCTATGAAATTTTACACCCTGCATGGCCTGGTCTGGCTTTTTTGACGTCTGACCTGAAGACTCTGCTTTATCACGACCGCCTGTCTGCATAGATGAGGGAATATACATGACAGTCATATTATATTCTCGATTTTTGGGTTGCTTGTGGCTTATCAACTAAATTACTTCCCGTTTCGTGTTAACAATTAGGCGTGCAGAGCAGAACAACCTAACTAGCGTAAGTTAAATATTATTATTGGCCATATGTGGCTATTTGCAACGATTGCAGAAACATGAAAGTAAACTCTGATTGATTATTGTTCTATTTTCACCTACATTTTAGATTTAATTTGTTATGTTGATTGCATAATGTTTGCAATCTTTATCTACAAAAGAAAGAATATTGTTTCTAATTACATGACATATTAACTGTTGCCTTTGGCTAGGTATGTAATGTAGTATTACTGTACTTTCGATGTAAACTGAATACTGAATATGGAGAGTAAGCATTTTTTCAGAAATGTCCAGTATCTACTGTACATAAATACATACGTGTTACATACATCTGCAGGTACAGAAATACACCATCTATTTTTGTCAGTTTTTAATATTTTACTGATAGCGTGACGTAAGTTTCTCAGCATTGAACATTTTATTGATGGCAGTACAAATTTTAATTGTATGCACAATACGCGCAGATTAAAAGACTGCTTCTGGTATGTGATCTGCAACTTTTAATTTTTGACAATAGCATGCAATGTCAAAATAATAAGAAATCTGAAAATAATAATGTCAATTATTCCTGTCGTGTTCAGGGATAAATCGTTGGGCAATTATCTAATAAATACTTAGCATATGGAAATCCAAACAGGAAAGAGATAAAAATGTAATGTGAAAATGTGTAGTTACTTGGAGATATATGACATTATGGAGAAGATTTACTCGGATATTGCTTGATTACCTATTTCTATGATGAATTATTTCATATGTACTGATAAGAAACGCTAGTTTGTTCTACGTATGAGATAACACATGGCTGCACCATGCTGTATCAGTTAAACATTTTTTGCCTAGTTGATTATTGGTGCCTACTTAACAGTTAATTGAAATTGGGAAAATGAATAGTATTTATTACCAAATTATAATGTGTAATGAATACATTATGGCTTTTTATTGTTTACGAAATCCAACTTATAGCTCATTAACTTTTGATAACCCGTCAAATTCTCGATTTCCCTCAATTATACGCACATAAATGAATAAGTAATTATGAGGGATGAGTAATTTGACCTACAAATTATTAATTGTATCACATGCGTATTGTACGTTCCCGAATTTTATATGGCATATTATACTATTATGCACAAATTCTCTAACCATATAGTAAAACATCTAGTTTTCCTATATAGTACTAAGTATGTATCTATTTCATATTCAGTTTTCAAGAGATAATGATATTTTAATTTGCACGAAAGCTTTTTACTACGTAGTGTTTATGTGTCCTACTACGTGGTTACTCAAAACCAGAAGAAAAACCAAAAATTTCACATGTTCTGCGAAAATCTTCTAAATAAACTGCGTAATCAAAGCGTTAACAACTAAGCAAGACTACCTAATAAAATTCAATAAATGCTGTTTACGAGCATTCATTGCCCTAATATGTTAAAGTACCTAACAAGCTCTAATAAATAGATATTTGTTTGGCAACAATCAATAATATTTCTATGAACTAACACACATTATTATATTACCTGAATTGTTGCTTTAAGCGATTTGTTTTCTACTAAAATTCATGTGATTACAATACTATAACAATCATCCTGTTGATCTTATGCTTACAATTACAATATTATTGTACTTAAAATTATTGTTAATAGTAAAATACCTACCCAATGAAACAAGCAATTTGCAAAATGGTCATTTCAATACAAGGGCCATATAAGTATGTACTGTAGGTACAAGGTACAATTAAAATCATGTGAAATGGTCTTATATACGTGCATGTACCACACAAGAACAACTACCGTGTTTCTGCTTGCTTTATCTTAATGTAAATACTTATAGTGCATACGGCATACGGTAGAATAGAATGGATATAAGATTAAAGGAGAAGTGACAGGGACTCATGCTTTTGATGCTCAGAAGCGATCTTGAATGAATCGCAATTTAAATTAGAATACAATAGTCGATATTATATGTAAGTGGATCAATGTAACATAAGTACGTAATATAAACCATATAAATCTTTACAAAGTGTAAGTACAGATAAACAGTAGGAAAATGCAAATATTTAATGAAACTGGTTTCTTTCGTATACATTTAAGTACATTATACGCTTAATGCTTGCTTAATGCTTTATATTGTAAAGAAGACAACAGGAAATTATAGTATTTTGTTTATGCGATTATTACACAGACATAACAGACGTTATAGATTATAGTGTCAAGTCATGCCACTGACTTGGTTATGACTTCTTTCGATTGATGACTGTTTTCTAAGGATTTCGTTCGTGGGCAAGCATAAGCATCCTAATATCTTCTAGGGTTGTGAATTGTGATGTGAAGAGCATGGATATGAATGAGCAAATATTATGTACTAATATCACGCTTTTTTCTTTTCGCTAAATACACACACATGAAACTATACTTAATGAAATAACACACGAAGACTTAGTTTCCAAGTTTCTAAATCATTTAGACTCGTAATAATACTTATGCATGTGGATTTACCTTGATAAGTTCATATAATTTTTCTGACAAAATAGGGAAACCTTTTGCAAAGATAAAGTATCACTAGAGGAAGTTCTCGATTGCATTGTATAATTTCTTTATCTCTAACCGCTAAACTCATCCAATTCTTAGTCAAACATGCTATTTCTAAGAAATTCTAGAAACTTTTCAATTTGTATTCACATATTTACTTACGTCGATACAATACATGCTAAATGCCAAAGGTTATTTAAAATACAACTATTTTCTTGAATATTAAACAAGGCAACCCATTTTTATTAGAAGAAACATGTTATTCCTTCTACTCATCATCCCATTTTTATGACACTTGCAAACAACGCAATGTACATGTTATCTATTTGTTTGAAAACTACCTATTTCGTTATCTAAGCATCAAATAAGACATACTAGAGCTAGAACAATTAAATTGGTCAATGAATATTGTGTATAGAATCGAAAACTAGAATTGCTAGATTCGTAGTCTAGTTTCTCATCTTTTTCTAGTTTTGATTTTTGATTGTATTTGTCTATAGGTTCCTAAATGAGGCTTTTTATTGCGGAGAAAGTGCAAATAGCTAAAGATTTTATTGAGTAAGTAAAGATAAGTTGTTTAGATATTAGAGGGAAGACAGATGCAAGATGCAGCTAGTCAAGTTCTGGGCCCTTCTAGTTCATTTTCTATGATTATACATACTTGCTAAATTTGCAATAGGTCAATTTATCTGTACATCTTGTACATAATGCATTCAGTTTCTCTGTTGCTAATACAGCGTGTGAGCGTGTCTGATTACATTTCATTTGTGATGCATACTGATTCTAAATAAGTGTCATTTGTCTGGGTGTACATCTCTTGTTGCATTGCAAAGTGTTTCTGTAGACATTAAGTGAAATCATTTCTAACTTGTCATTCAAACAAATTTAAAAAATGATTATGATTACAAGTACCTAATTCAATTACAATCTTTTTCATACAAAGAATTAGAATCAGATTAATAGTTTTAGTATTTTCTTTCCTTATCAAAATGCAATAAACTGCACTGCTCCTCGTAATTGAAATGCATTCCTTTTTTGCTAAATTTTATTATTCAAAACTTGTACTAGACTGATTTCTACTGTCATATGCGTTGTACGTGGTCTTGTTGATGCTGATCTTCACTTTGCGAATTGTTAATACATTCAGTGATATATATTAATACATACACTTTTTTAATGAATACTAACGAACTGTGAGTACAAGCAAGTATGTACCAAAATATGCATCATAACAAAGTTTCACTACAGTGTCCCTTGCCTTTCAAGCAAATATTGTAACTGTAACACGTGCGACAAGGGAAAATTCGCCAATATTGACATTATGAATTATTATCAAAATTATGAATATCATTTGCAATGTATTATCCGCATAAAAGGGATTCGGATAAAGGGGAAATCAGGAGGAAAACTTGATTATCAAAATTGTTAAGGACACAATATGATTTTTTTCTTTTTTAAACATATTTTTCATATTTCTATCCCAAAAAATCCAAAATTCAACAAATGCCCTTCATAAAACAGAAATTCTATTGTGTAAAAATGTATATTTCATGAGCTATTTGACTGAATGAAAAAATTGTACTTAGAATGACTAGTAACTATGAATGTTTGTAGTTAGCTGCTATGTATCCATATTTCTATAATATAAAATGTCTCTGAAACATCCTATAAATCATAGAATTGTTATAAAGATGTGTAGTATAAGTGTAAAATTTTATTATACAGTATAAGATGTAGTCAAGCTATCAATCTGTCCTGTACGTATTTTAACTTTGAATTTGAAATGAGCAAGTAAAGTAATACTTTCTTATTAATTTTGATTACCTGAATATGAGAGATGCATCTGCCAAATTAGATATCACTTTACTTAACTTTCAATTTCATCATATTATGTATGTACAAGCTATTTAACTGTGAGTTCAGTGTCAGTTCAGTAGTTCTATGTTATATTTTGATTTGACTTGACTTGACTTGAGGGATCATAATGATAATACATTTACGTGCAACATATTGTGTACTTTCTTGAAATTGCATCTTATTTTCTACAGTATGCCATGTACTAACAGTACCTTATAGTTAATTGATTGTTTTTTGTTTGCGAAAAGGAAAAGACTTTCTGTTGCTTGCTGTGCTTTTCTGTGCAATTGAAGAGTTACTTTACTTTCCTGTCCTGTTGTGATGAGATGAACGTTATGTCGTCCATTACAACAAGATAGCCAAAGTCGATCCAAACACGAATGGGATTTTAAGTAGAATACTATTACAAAAGTAAAATGCCTTGTGTGATCTGATTATTTAGTGTAATATGTGATTTCATTTCCATATTTATTTGGCGAAAGGAAATTCTAAGTCATATTACAATTGCCTTATGTACATGTCCAAGTAGCCAAAGCCAATTCAACGCAACAGAATTTGTTGGTTCTCACAATTATACACGTACGCTCCATATCTTGAAAATGTAATGTGGCTTTCGTGAATACAGTGCTTACTAAAGTTACATTATGTATCAGTAGGTATGCTATTTAGATTTCGAAAATACTCAGGTAAATATTGTTAGTATAATAGAAAAGACAAATTCCATTATGACAGTTTAAATACATTAGGTATTACTAGATAGTCGAGGTGGAACGGTGGGAGCGTCCCTATTATCAAGATCACTAAAAATTAATTAATACCTCATCAACAAAATACTTTATCTAATCTGCCATAAAATGAATTCTGAATAGTAAAAAGTGTGCATTTTCTCTACTTACCTTTTTAGCTAAACTCCAAAGTAGTTTTTAAGTAGGCTTCTAGTATTCATGATTATTCTGTGTACAAAATATGAAGATTAAATGAATACTGTGTATATGTACATGTGTCATAGTCCTACTGGTAACATTCTGACAAAACAAGATTCTTGAAGATAAATGTGCTCTAATCAATTGGCTAAAGGCACATGTGCTTATGTAAAGTGTAATAGTTAAATGTAGGGAAAAGTATGCAATAGAAGTCTAAGATTATATTATAGTTGCGTTTTTAATGTCTTTCCCAAGACTGGATATTTAACTAGTCATTTTTGAAAATAAGAACGAAAGGTTAGTGTTTGTGGTAATTATGATTGCATGGGATACTTTGATAAAGTTTTTTTTTCCCAAGCTATTGGTTATTAAAGATTATTAAAGATTATTTTCTTTTCATTCGAGACAGATCAGTATGGTTTACGCATCTTTTGGACTATGACATCTACAACACTGAAGGCATCTGCATTTGTAAGTAGTATTGTAGTAATCCCAAGGTATTTATACAAGTTCCATTATTGAACAATAGTATTCCTTATAATATTGTAATCTATGCAGTCTGCATGTAGCCTGTGCAGTTTTCACAAAAATGCGAATACTATGTTGGTTATCTTGAGAAATTCACGTAAAAGGATGTAAGTAAATGAAAATACGGATTGTACTTCTAAAAGGTCATAAAATGTGTGCCCTCCGCGTAAAATGTATTAGCAGTTGTGCACAACTTGAGTTGATATTGACAATCTTTGTTTTGAGTTGATATTTACTACTATTCTTCTTCTGAACTAGTTCACGTACATGCATTACTCTATGTCTACCTAATCTTTTATAAATCATGAGCAAAGTCGAATCAAGAATGAATGAATTTATTTATTAGCAAAGACTGGTCTGGTTTTGTGTTGGATGTCCATTGTGCAGTTTACAGTAAGTAGTTGTACTACATGATCTGACTGCTCTTTAGCGACTTTAGTCAGCCACTCAGCACACGTCACACAATCATCATTATAGAATCAGCTCATGTTATGCTCAAACTTAATTTATTAGGAGAAAAGTTCCACGAAAACTTTTCTGAGCTAAAAGTTTCCTTTTTGTCACGTTCTAAATTTAATGGATATTGTTCAGTACAAAGCAAGGAGCAAATTCATATCTACTTACATACTATATGAATGCTAATTTATTGGTACTACACTACAACAGTCAATATAAATTGGGCTAGACCAGTACCTATAGCCAAAGAAGGTTGTTGTCCCTCTTTGTCATAAAATGTATCAGCATACTTATTCAAATTCTAACAAGGGAAAGAAAATTATTGTTTTTAATTATTAATTATTGTCATTTTAGAAGTTTATCACGTGTGAGGAAAAGTTCTGCTAATAAACTCATAAGATCAATACTCCTCGTAAATCATAATGGAGTGTTTACGTTCTCTCGCAAAGCAAATGGATTACCATTTCATGAAACAACCTTATTAATTAAATCGTAATTAATGATTTACTTTAGAAAAGCACAACTTTGCCATTAAGAGCATTCTAATTGTGCATAAGGCATGCATCATTGGTAAATACATCCATATGCTTAGTCTTGTCATTTTTAAAGATGTTATTATGCGAAGCAGGTAAAAAAAAATATTTATTTTTGCATAAATGAATGCATGTTTTGAATAAGAAGAAAAAAGAAACGTTTTGCACTACCTATTCAACTCATTCCTTAATAGCAAATTGTAGATGCAAGAATTTTTTAATAGGGGTTTGAAGTTTTAAATAATACTACTACTATACCAAAATTACAATTACGTCTACTTGTGTAAATGCTTTTCCGTATCTTCATTTTCCCATTTTGCTTATCTGCACACAACGAATGCTCCCAAAATGCTGCAAAAAACAATGGTAAGTAAAGCTCAAAAATCTCTAGAGAATTGACCTCAGATTGCTCTAGTTTTTGAATGTCCTTTTTTGTCGAAATCATTTGAAAGGGAATTAAGACCAAAAATGATTTAGTAAGTGCGTATTAATTGACGAATTGATTATTAGTGCCTTTTAAAATGAAGTATAAGTAGTTTTGTCTGATAAAGTCATGCAATGCAATGTCATTACCAATTTCTACTTCCTTTTTTGTTGGAGCATCGTGAACAGGAACGTGAAACTTGAACGATTTTCTTCTATGTAATGTCATTTAATTATAGTAGCACCTACATAATATACTTATCTATGCACTTCCCAACTATGTTTCAGAATATTAGCTACCTTCTACCTTACCACTTAAAAAGGTGTAGTGCAGAGTACCGAGGTACTACTCTCTTCTAGTTTCTTAGCGTTTTATTTGCTAAACAAAGTCATAAAATTTCATTTACACTTGTTTAACATTCTGCCGTGACATGACCTAGCGCAATTAGGAAAGATAGTTAATAAAGTATAATAGTAAGTTTCCCCATGAATTTCGCAACTTACCTCCACGCAATAGTTGATTAGTTCAGTTCAGTCGGTCAGTGTCCCTGCACTTTGTTATATTATCGTCTTCTGTTCACATTACAATAATGTCCCTTGCAATTGTTATTTGTTATTGTTATGCACGTTGTTCATGCAATCGTAATATCTACATTCCTAGAATCTATAATGTAATGTAATATCGTGCTTCCTCCATAAGTGGTCGGATGCTAATGAAAAGAATTTCACCCCTCGGGTCATACTTAATAACAAGAAAACTACTATGGATAGAAGCCTTTTTTGGATCTATTAACATAACTATGAAAACAAATATTGTTACAAGTGAATTCACACTAGAAATCGAGAAAAAGAAACTAATTTACATAAACATACTTGTAAATATATATTAATTACTAGGTACTTGCATGATTTACACATTATTTGCAATCAGGAATGACAGATACAGTCGCATAATATTTTAATACTTATTTCTTATTTGCTTTCATATAACATTTTATTGTTTTTAGCACCCTGAAGCGATTCACTTTTAAAACTGCAAGATAAAGCTTACCTGTGTATGCATAATTAATGCAATTTAATAAGCTTAAAAGTGTTAATAACTTGGGCGCAATACGTAGTACTCTAATGCCATAGTATACGCACACCTTAAATATGGCAATGCATGAACATAAGTCTCCTATTACATTTTATTTTCTTGAGAATTGCAGTCCTCTCTTCATTTACCATAGGAATACATACGATATTTGAATAGCTCAGGCAATAAGAGAAATCTTGAGCTAAGTAAACAACATTTTAATGTATTTTAATAAATGCATCTAACTTGACTTCTGTCAATGGAAAGCCAAATGCATTTCCCACAACCGGCAAAAAATAATTTCCTTCGTCTCCATCTTCCCTACATTACTGCTAGTGACAATGAGCATATTTAGAAAGGAATGTATAGTAAATGCATATCCTTATATATACATGCAACATTTCCAGTATGTGAGAATTCGAACACGCAAATGCGAGAGTTTAAGTTGTTTAATTGATGTAAGTGCAACTTATTAACATTAATTAAAGATAAACAATACTCGATAGTGTAATGCGTAATACAAAGAAATGAAATGAATGCAGTTAAATGAGAGTCATATACACTATCTATTCGCCAGCGGGTTTCACCTAAGAGCAATTAAAATCTATATATCATTGGGAATCTAATACATTGTAAATACCTAGGTGGTTCATGCACCCTTGTTTAGATACTTGTACTGCACAGGTACACATAATGGCTCACTTAATCAGAAATATTTATGCATATTAAAACACCCCTTCCTAACGCACGGAAAAGTTAATAGGCCATATTTGAAGTTCATGATAGAGTAGGTATGTACATCTTCATATACATATCTTGCAAAGTAATATGAAACGACTAGTTAGAGTTAAACAATCCAGGAGATCATGACATTATTTCATTATTAATCAGTTAGAAAGGGTTGTAAATTTTTTATGTAATTCGAATAAAGTAATAGATTGAGCTTGAATATTTGAACCTTTTATGCCTTCCTAACTTCCATTTAGTTCTCACGAGAAAATAATTGTTCTTTTAGACATGATATCAGTTTTAAGCAATAATAACTCAAGGTCAACTGATATTCGTTAATTTCCAGTGGAAAACATTAAAAATAATCAAAGATTTCAGCCTTAGAAAGAAAGACGTACCCATGAGATCGCATCTTCTGTGTCTCTGGGAATAAAAATTAACTAAAATCATTCTAATCATTCGGTTTTACCCACATATATATTTATGTAATGCATAATACTACTTACGCAGACACCGAGCTTTAGTGATGAAATCTCTAAAACAAATTATGTGTAAAATGCATATGTATATATGGTGTTCGAGATCGCCTGTGTTATCGTAGCTCCAACGGTGACGATGACAAATTAGTGTGGTTACAAGTTAATGCTTACTGACATACATAAATTATGAAATATACTGTAGTTTGCCGTACATTCTGTATTTAGCCATCTCATGTAATTAGTTCGGTTACCATTATGTAGGTTAAACTTCTTGGAGGCTCTACGTAAGTACTTTTCGTTCAGGGTCCAACTAGCAAAATTTACAAATAAGTACAAGCTTAGCTTATGTAAATTAGTACATGTAAAACTACATATTATTTTTTGTATTTCATCTCGAACCATTTCAGAAAATGACGTAATACTTTCTATAGAGCAATTAATTTTTTTGGTGTTTATCTTCGCTAACTATCCGAAGGATTTCCATCCACTCTCGTCCACGTCCTAATAAACAACTTCCCTTATTATGACATGTCATGTTCATGTTCGTCCCCCTCTCTAAAGAATGCAGTATTTATATTCTTTATCTACACAATATGCAGCGAATGCAGTGATAGTGCAGTCGAAGCCTTAAAATATGTACATGAAAGAAGTTGAATGAAAGAATGCGTGACAATACGATTCCTTTTCAATTTCTGTGACCTTAAGATTAGATAATAATGTTGAGATGAGGGGTTCCCCTAACTAAAGATACAAAATACATTAGATTTTACATACACTCTCATCTCATTGAAAGCGACAGAATGCAACACAATATACTTTGCCTTGTCCAAATTACGAATTGAACATTTCTTTTCTTCTGTAATGTATTAGGCATTAATGTGTATCTGTACTTTATACACTTACTTATAAGGCCCGCCTCGCATGCAACAACATTATATAAGTGGACAGTCCACTCAGCTAAACTGAACTGAAGCCCATAGACAAACAAACGATCCTGCAAATCACTACAGTAAAGATATCCTTAAGTACTTAAAGAGAACCCAGAGCCTGGCCAAGTAAATATAACAAAATTGAAGTAGGTATCTTTACATACAGATTATACGCTATAAGGCACTATTATATAACACAAGAAAGGACCATGGCTCACTCTCGGAGTACCTATCACTTCTATATTACTTTTTTATTGTACAGTCATTCAGAATTGAGATCTTATATAATGTAGCACAGTAATTATATGACGAATTGCTGTAGCATGAAGAAGAATGTAGACTTTGGAGACTATACCGTGAAGCTTTACTTATTTTAGTGTATGTACAGATATACTAAATGTGCTTGTTAGATAGGTCGTATCCCTTGGTATTGTACAGTATCTCCCTATACTATTTATTTATTTGTCTGTTCTCATAAAGGGTGGAATGTAGGTATTATTGTATAATAGGCATAGAGAGTTCATTATCAACTTGTTGCATAATCTCACCACAACACAGATACAAAACAGAGACAGACTGGACTGGACTTAACAATGATCCAATCCAACGGAGCAAACAAAACCAAAAGTGAATTTCAGTCGAATATTTAACTTGGCTTTGTTCGGACGTCTTCTTACGTAAGCTCTCTTCTGTAGGTAAGCAACACAACCCATAAGTGATCCTCTGGTTGGGTTTAACCAAGATTCAAGATTAGCTTCAGGCTTTACATAAGTACTTTGTTCGTCTCAGAAGCTCAAGTGTTTAATTTATAATTTAAGCGTAGAAGTCCTGAAGACTTTTATTACTTAGCTCCTGTCTGTGGAATTGGAAATTGGAACTCACCACACCACATTAGGTAAGCAAGCAATATTAATAAAAGCTAGTTATTACACTATAAAAGCTAATACGATTTACTACGAGTATTTTAATAAATCATGACCTGTTATATTGTATGATAAGTATAAGGCTAATCCTATAGAGCTTTAAATTGAAAGTGTAGCATCAAAATCGTCAATTCTGGATTTTGTAGATTGCATTTATATTTAAGTATTAATACATAATTAGTTTTAAATTGTTTAGGACAAAATGCCCGGAATCCATGAAAGTGTCAATAAACTGTTCATCACCTCCGAAGAAACAGAAAAGCCTGAAAAGGGGGAAGTATCCGGTAAATAATCTTTTATTGTCCATTAATACAATATATAAAATAAGACACCCGTTTTAACTATAGCCCTATTTGTAATATACGCAGAGATGTAATTTGTGACACAATTGAAGTATTAGTATTATGAGACCCACACTACATTATATATCTACCGGTTGTACATAATACTTAATAATGTAGCTTTAGCAGTATGAGTTAGTATTAGCGCATAACAGTTC
Organism: Tomocerus mixtus; assembly: GCA_034694165.1. Lineage (NCBI taxonomy): Eukaryota > Metazoa > Arthropoda > Collembola > Entomobryomorpha > Tomoceridae > Tomocerus > Tomocerus mixtus. The sequence continues at coordinate 28,781 of JAQFYC010000777.1, forward strand.
TACAATTGCATATTGCTAAAAGATCTAGAAGCTTTAAGAGGGACATTTAGGAGTATATATTACTCTTTTATAGAATTACTAATCGAAATTGTTTGTTAAAGTAATTAGAATAGTTCAAGGTTACCATATCTAAATAAGTATAGAGGTAGTGTGCTTTGTAAAACATATACATATTACCTAAAGTAGTGTAGTGGCGATTACTATCACTTTTTAGGTTGTATTGAATTGACTATAGAAATGTTGTAGTGACAATATAGAAATAAAGATTCATTCTTCTTCAACAATAGATGTTCATGTTTATAAATACAGAAATGCATGCAAAACTGCCCAGGATACCAGAGTGGCTTTTCCACATCACAAAAAGCATGCAATCCCTCACTATTTCCAATTTTTTAATATTGTTTTTTTGACAATAACGCAGTGAGCATTAGGTAAAAAATATTGACATTCATGGGATGCTATCTTAGCAGCTGTAGTGTATATCTGGTCGGAACAGAGGAAAATAAGACAAAAAACGTCTTTGGTGCGGCTGCATTATATTCATTAGTTTGTAGCTTACTTGCCATTATTTATATTAGTGGTACTTACACAGATAGGATGAAGTAAACACTCAAGAAATATAATGTAAAGAAGCATAAATCGTAGAGGGCTCGGATATTCATGCATTACTAGCAAAATATATAGCACTAATTATAGCACTTAATTCAATTTTACATGTGAGTTTTTCTAATAATTTATTATTCATTTGATCAAAACCAAGAAATGGTAAACGATATTTCCGCTTAAGCAGCCTGTTTTTTGTATATCTCTATTACAATTATTTATTTGCATTCATATCCGAGGTCTGGTGTATATTTTGTATGAGCAAGTGTAATAAGACAAATAGAATTTACTACTATATTGATTAGCAGTATATTACAGTACAGCGTAGCGTCTCATATGCATTGCAAAAGTGAAAGACGAATTAGAGTTAAGGTAAAGCAAAGTGATTGAATGCGTTATTTGGTGCCACTGCCACCACCAAAGCTGAATTCGATTGTGCTCTTTACCAAAATGCACAAGGCCATAATAATATAACAGAAATGAGATACTAAACTCTCTGCCAATCTCCTTCGTATCGTATTATTTCAACAATAAGTTTCCACCTTTCTTATGCATAATTTAGCTAAAATATTTTTACACAGTTATTTTATTACATATTCCATTACCTATTCGATTCTTGGCTTTGTTCCTCATCTGTTTTTCGTGTCTGCTTAGGTACATGTTATTTCCATGTTCGCTTTACATTGTTTGCAAATACTTAAGGCACTTTTGTCGCCATTCTTATGTTAGCACTCATAAATGGAAGCTAATGATAATATATTAAAAGTAGAGTTGAGTGGAGTGTGCTGTGTCTGTAATTTCTTGTCTAGTTAGAATAGAATTAGTCCGGTTAAACCGGATAGGTAAAAAGCTACAGAGGAAATTAGCCATGAAGTCATTGGCAGCCAACATGTAAATATTCCGACGTAATGAATTCTGTAAACAGTAATCGTGGGAATGAATCATTCACTCTCTGATTGCATTTCTAATAACTATGCATTTGGTAGGTGCACTATATTTATTGTACCGACATACATATATATTGTATCACCACAACAAAAGTAGTAAACTATAAGCTCGTTGTGCTTGAGCTAATTGAAGGCAAAGCAATTTTTTATTGTATACTGTACCTTATAGGTAGAATTAAACTATACAATTTGTAACAGTAACACAAAACATAAATGTGCGTTACCTTTATCAATTTATGACGTTGGACATCCTTTCATGTATATGTATATGCATTTACAATTTTAATATGTATATTTTTAAGATTTAGAGTATAATTTTGCTAAAAGAGATGAATGAGACTCTTTAGGGTTAAGATAAGAATTACGAACGAAGCTTTTGCTAGTGCATATTAGTAATAGTGTTAAATCAAAGAGCATGAAAACGGAATGGGCAGTTATTTATGGCGCAATCTCTTTATGATTACTTATATATTTTAATTTTGTGTAGTCTGTGCACTTTGTTTATGTACATTATTCTATGCGGTGCTATTAGTTGTTTAACCAACCATATGATGCGCCCTGGCATGGTATGGGTTTGCTTGGGCTTGGCCTAAACCTTTAAATTTCAAATTTCACACAACCATAGTTAAAAATGACGGTCGCACGCAAGATAACCTTATTCATGTGCTTATGTTATGCTGCTGCATAAGATTAACTCTCTTTTGCAATCAATTTCTTATCACTATGTTTAGAATACAATGAGTAGAGTGCGTATGCACAGTAAGTACCTAAAGTCTTAAGGACAGAATCATTATCTATAATTATCTCAAGACTACGTCTGTATATACGAACGCATCTGTGTACTGTATGCATATGGAATGAATGAACTACCTCTACTAAAAGCCAAAGCCAACAAAGATAACGTAGCGTGAGAAATGACACTGAAATTGAACTTTGAAGGGCAGTAGAAGCTAGAACAGAACTTCTAAGCTAGAAACTAGAATTATAGTTGACATTATTTACACTTGCTTTGTTTTGTGACATACTGTGCTATACTGCTAAATGTGGGACGTGACGACTACCTACTCTACTTTACTAATTATAATCTTCCTTTCTTTTATGATGTTACAGGAACACTACCAGAATGGATTAAAGGAACTTACTTGAGGGTCGGACCTGGAAAATTTGATTTTCCTGGAGATTTTACTCTAAAGTAAAGAATTTCTTGAGACTTTTGTACATTTGTGTAGGATTTGTGAATACAGTTATGCAGATATGAAATTAAATGAAATGAATTTTTGGTATAATTGATGGTTGGAAATGTTATTTTGTAGTCATTGGCTCGATGGATATGCTCTTTTATCCAAGTTTCAAATCTCCTCAACATCCATCATGTTCGAGAAGCGATTTTTGCAATCGGATGCATACACAAGGTCTTTAGCTGCATCGCGTCCGGTTATTAATGAATTTGGTACAAAAGCTCATGCCGATCCAAACAAAGGATTTTTCTCCAGAATGGTTTCTGCCATTATGCCGGAGTTTACTGGTAAATTACTTATTAGACTTACTTTTCGACTCGCGACCATTTGTAGTCAAATCATATCGTCATCAACTTTGACTCATATGTGTACTAAGCTAGTTAACTTTAAATAATTTGTCCACAACAAAATATTCCAGATAATGATTATTCGACTCTTTTCAAAATTGGGCCGGATGTATTCGCAATTTGTGATACTTGCTTCTTTCGAAGAGTGGACCCAAAAGGATTGGAAACTGGTGAGAAATGCGATGGAAATAAATACTTTGGAATGAATGGATTATCAGCTCATCCCCTTCAGGATGAAAATGGAGATGTTTGGTCTGTCGGGTTCACCCTTCTGACTGGAATTAAATATCATCTTATAAAGATGCCTTATCATAGTAGTTCGAAGGATATGATGAAGAAAGCTAAAGTGGTTGCCACTTTGTCATCTCGATGGAACGGGTGCATTGCAGCTGCACATTCCTTTGGAATGAGCAAAAATTATATTGTATTCATCGAGCAGGTAAATAATTAGTATACAATTATCTCGGATTCAAGTGTATTCCAAATATTTTGGAAATTATACAAAATCACCGATCTAACAAAAATGTGTATTGGAAAATTGGAATGTTTATTGAGAATTTTGTGCATGTTTTCTAGCCCCATGTTGTCGTGATGTCGAAAATGGCTAGTTCCATGATCAAAGGGGATACCACTGTTAAGGATTGGATGGAGTGGCGACCGGAGGAGAAAAACAGGATTTGCATCTTCAGCAAAAGAACGGGGAAGTTCTTGAAAACTGAATTTATGTCTGCAGAAGGTTTCCATTTCTTGCATTTCATAAATTGCTACGAAGAAGACGACCAGGTGGGACAACTTATCGTTTTATTATTTTATTTTTTAACTTCTTGATTGTTGTAAAGTAAATTTTACACGAAATGTATTGGAATTGCAGATTGTTGCTGATTTGATCTGCTATGACTCCCCAAATGTCCTGGATACACTCTACATGAAGAAACTGCGTGGAGATATCCAAGAAAAAGTTGATTTACCACATGTGAACAGATTTGTCATCCCGATTTTAGAAGAAATTATAACTAATGCGGAGTCTGAAGTTAACCTCGCTACGTTACCATACACCAAAGCCAAGGCAATGCACAAAGGAAATCAAATTATCTTGACACCGGAAGTCCTCACAGAATATGGATTAGAGTTACCTACAGTAAATCCGAAATATTTATTCAAAAAATATTCATTCGCTTACGCTGCTGGCACTTTCAACCAGAGTACTTTCTCAAATTCGATTTGTAAAGTCGACTTGGAGAAAAAGGAAACTGTTGTTTGGAAAGAGAATGAAAATTATTATCCTGGAGAGCCAATGTTTGTTCCTAAACCTGATGGAGAAGAAGAAGACGATGGGATTATCATTTCGGCCGTCACTGACAAAAGAGTAGGTCATCAAGATTTTCTCCTATTTTTGGATGCGAAAAATATGACGGAGATCTCGCGAGGTAAAATAATACATTTACAGTAATAAAAGACATTTTTGTTGCTTATATGCAAGTATTTAATTAACGAATGCATTTCAATGTGAAATTTCAGCAAAATTTAAGAACCATTTGCCTTCTTCTCTCCATGGACTATTTCTCCGTCAATAAATTCAGAAATAGCTTCAATTTTTATCAAGAAAACTTACAGATTTTTGTTTTATCAAGCCTGCTATTAGTTCACACTTCTCCTTTACCTTAAGTCTTGCACAGAGGGGTCCGGCATAAATATTGTTTGCTTTTATACTACCTAATAATTTATATGCAATATGTATGTAAGCTTACTCTAGTCTAGAATTGTATACATGTAGCCGAAAGGATTTAGATTTTGTGTAGAAAGATTTTTGTTTAAGTGTAACTTTACCGTTTAATCTTAAGACATGGTATTTTATTAATATCCATTAAAGAAAAACTGGACAAATTGTTCCTTCAATACACCTATACATGCAATAAACTATTACCATATTCACAACATTTGTATTATTGTTCAATTCTGCGTTAAGGTAATTATTGCTACATTCATTCGAAGAAATGTTTAGAAGCAAATTGTATGAAATGAACTCAATACTTGCTGCGTACCATCAGAGCAAATGATCATTATAATTACATAAGGCTGCATATTCTTCTTCTGTGCAAAATTCGAATTGTCTTGAATTACATATTACCGAACGAGTTAATATAGAAATCCACAACTATATCATGTCCATGTATTATAACATTGCAAATTGAATTTTATTGGTTTTAACTTGAAACTTTCAAGAATATTTTCTGAATATTTTTTGAATGACTATAACAATTACTTGCACTCGCAAATATTTTTTATTGTAATTCAATTTATTTCCAATAATTATTGCCACTTTTGTCACCTTTGTGCTATACAAATCACATTGCATCTTATGCATCTAAGAATTCGACCAAATAGCTCATTTACCCTCTGTTGTAACTACTTGTGCTGCCTCCAATACCCCCTCCTAAACTTCCAATACCTCCCCGAGCATAGCCACTTGTAGAACCCCCGACACCTCCTCCTGCAATTTAATTTTGCATTAATCAATTTGCTAAGATGAATATTTGCCATTTTCAATGTGTTTCGCTATTTTTAAAGTATTGGAGTATTTAGTAAGTAGGCAATTAATAACCTAAACCTCCAGCTCCACCGTAACCTCCTCCAGTGCTTCCTCCAATTCCTCCACCCAGACCTCCGACTCCTCCTCGGCTATAACCACTGGTGGAGCCTCCGACTCCACCTCCTAAAATAATAAACCATTCCAAAACGTATGTAACCAAATGTTTGAGATAAATATTGTCACTAAACTACCAATTGATGAGATTAGTTTAAAAGACAAATTAAAGCCATTTAGTGCTGAAATCTCACAATCTCAAATTGCCCCATGTTTGGGGTAAATTTAGGTTCATTTTTGGATTCCTTACGTCAACAGCTTTCCAACGATACCCCACTTGCCATATGTTCCTATTTAAAAAATAAGTGGGTGTGGCTGATTTAGCTCAACAACTATTTTTGTTCTTCGTTATAACCTATTCTATCAACTTCTGAAACAAAATCCAAAAAAGTTGAACCGTTCAAAAATTATAGACACCATGCACAGACGGATAGACAGACAGACAGCTCGGTCATTCCCATAAAGGCTTCTCAGCCACTTACAAAAAGCAAATGTTATTTTACAATTTAAGTCTCAATAAAAACATTCACGTCATTGTCAGATTTCCACCAGCTTAGAATTATTTAATTTGTTAGAATTTTAGAATTAATAGGTACGTTGGCTTTTTATGGTCTCAGAAGAAAGTATTAACCACAAAACTAGGAGAAATAATTACTAATGTTCGCAGTAAATTGTAGCAATATTCAGATTTAATTCTCACCTAAACCACCAACGCCACTGTAGCCACCTCCCGTGCTTCCTCCAATTCCTCCACCCAGACCTCCTACTCCTCCTCGACTGTACCCGCTCGTTGAGCCCCCTACTCCACCTCCTGAAATATATAAATCCCCAGCGAATGTAGAATTTCATTTTACCTAAGTGTTTTGGGACACCAAAGTCATTTCATGAATACCAGTGTAATATCTGTCAGTAACACATCGACAGGCCACATTTTGAGTTCATAATCTAATTCCAGTTTCAAACTAAGTTACATGAATACTAACAAACATAATTTACAAGCTGCATGTTTTGCGAAATGGATTTTCAGAAAACTTATCAATCTTATCCAATCTACTGTTCCAAGTAGCAATAAAACTGGCGCTTTGTCCGCTTGTCCATATGAAAATGTTTCTCACCTAAACCACCAACTCCGTTGTATCCACCTCCTGTACTTCCTCCGATGCCTCCTCCCAAACCTCCGACTCCTCCACGACTATACCCACTTGTAGCGCCTCCAACTCCACCTCCTATGGATAAATACATAGAAAAAATTTGTTAGAAAATTCTAATTTTGTCAATTTCATTTTCAATGCATCACATATGCTTCAATAAATCCGAATTTATTAAGCACATACACTGGATGTAACAGTTAGTACACAAAGTATACATTCTATGTTATTAAACTAATTACCCAAGCCACCAACTCCACTATAGCCACCGCCCGTGCTTCCTCCGATTCCACCTCCCAGACCTCCGACACCTCCACGTCCGTATCCGCTAGTACTCCCTCCCACTTTTAATAGCAAAATATATAAATCCCCGCAACGTATTTATTTGTCATTATTTGTTTCCTATATTTTAACTGATTACTACCTCCTCCGCTTAAACTTCCTCCTCCGCCACCGTAGCCTCTATTTGTGCTGCCTCCTACACCACCACCTTCATAAACCATCACAAAATCTTAACACTTACATAATTTGAATAAATATTCTTAATGGTAAGGCTTATTATAAATATTGCTATACTACTCCTTTGGCTTCATGTGCCAATATTGCTGTATCGATATTTATTGTTGAAACATCCCTTACCCAATCCCCCTGAGTATCCTCCACCATATTGAGCAAATACCTTTCCAGGTATACATAGTACATAAGCACAAAGCACAGTCGTCACGTAAAATGTTCCCTGTTTTGCAACGATATTAATAGAATGTTAATTAGATATATGCATGATATTTTTACTTGCAATTGAGTTCAACGATATATGACAGTAATGACATGGACAAGGGTGAACACTTACCTTTATACCCATATTTAATAATTTCCTCCAAAAACACAAGTGAGATGCAAAATAATATTGTTAAGTAAACAATTAAATATAAAAATAGTCTATAAGTAATTCGCTCTCTTTCTAACAAACCAAATACCAAACTCAATGACCTCTTTACTGTCTTATTTATACATTTTTTTCCATTCTGGTTCGGTTGAGACATCATTGCACTAATTATTTCATTGCTTACAAATCGCATAAGTATACATACCTATACATATGTGTGCAGATTAAATACTTTACTTAATACCTGGTAAAAATTGTCGTGTTCATTGTTTTCTTTTACATATGCTTGTTGGTATTGTTAGCAAATGAATCATGATCGTGATCACTTACTAAAATGCATAGTATTAGATCTTCATTCTCATTACCCAAATTGGCCATTATTCACAATGTGCGCGATACTTATGTGTGTAATTAACTATTTACAATAATTAAATATTATGCAATTACAAGTCAGGTCTAAGTGCTAGTATAGTATTACCAAATCTTACTGCTTATGTAATACATGCAGCCAAAGAAATTCTTCTACTCAATACAGGAGTAAAATAAAATAGAGACTAATAACTTCAGAGTTAAATAAAATAGGGCATTCTGTTCATAAATTGTGGACTAAATCCTGTATCGGAGGAAAATTGTCCTTATCTAAGTTGACATTTGGGAAGGAAAATATAATTGATCTCTGTTAACGAGAAAACGCAATCGACCTTTACGGCATTCTGATTGCTTTATGAAAATAGTGTCGTACGATCCCACTCAACGCAAGTTAGCTTTACACTAAATGCTTAATTAGTAATCGATTGGTCATTGTTTTCAGTTGTAGTACAATAATTGCATTCTCGTAGTAAATAGATAACTTTTAGTAAACTACACTTCAGTAGTACAATAACATGTCATGTTAAAACAGTTGATACCTAGCAAACCTATACTTAATTAAATTGTACTCTTGTGGTTTAATTCTTATATGACAAATAGAAAACAATATGTATTTATTAATGACAAAAATGCCTCTTCTGCCAAAGATATTAACTTGGGAGTACCCCAGGGGTCCGTATTAGGTAGTTTACTATTTACTCTACTAATTAATGATTTGCCATATTTTATAAAAAATAGTCTAGTTGTACAATTTGCGGGTGATAATCAGTTAATTATATCTGGTCACCCTGATAATATTAATGCATTATTTGCAAAGCTGTCTAATGATTTTGATAAGATTATTGAATGGATGGAAGCCAATAATTTAGAATTAAATGTCAGTAAAACTAAGATGTTAATAGTGGCTAGCCCCCATAATTATAAAAAGATTGGAAACGTAAAGTTTAAATACAAGGGTATTGAAATACGGTCTGAAAAACAATTAAAAATACTAGGGTTAATTATTGATAACGAGCTTAACTGGACTGAGCATGTCTCACATGTAGTAAATAGATGTAACGGAATAATATGGTCACTGTATCCCATTCAATATATACTGTCAGATAAGAATAGAAAATTAGTAATGAATGCTTATGTTCTTTCCATTGTAAGGTACTTAATTTCTGTATGGGGTAACACATATAAATATAATATGAAACGAATCGAAGGAGTCATTAGAATGGCTGGTAGATACGCTACGGGTATGCAGAAATATGATTGTGTCAAAAGTACAGAGTTAAAGTGGCTGTTTCCTTCCTATTTATATAAATATGAGGTGCTAATGAAAATGTATAGTATAGTACACTCTATTGATTGTCCACCCTACTTTGATAACTATATACAATTTGATAATTTAAATACTAAAATAACAAGATCTAAAACCTACTCATACATTGTTAAAAAAAATGTTAGTTCCAAATATGAGGAAAGATCGTTTTCTAATCAAGCCAAATCTGAGTGGCTTATTCTACCAGACTATTTAAAAAATTGTGAGTCAAAAAGACTATTTAAAAAGGAATTGTCTGCTTATTTCATTGCCTTGCAATCACTTGAATCTGATGACAATAGTTATAATATATGTGATTTTTCTAGCTATGATGAAACAATAAGCGAAGTAATTAAATATTTTGTATTACATTAAGTTAATGTTGACTGTACTATATAGATAATATACAATGTAACAATGTAATGTACCCCTAGAAGGGGAAATTGTTGCTTAATAAATAATAAATAGGTCTTGTGTATATACTAAGTGTATATGTATAATTTAATTGAACAAGGATACAACATTTATGTGACGCATTTTGTGCAATGCGGTGAAACAAATAAATTAAAAAGAATAAACACTTGATTATTCGCGATGTCAATGCTATGGCTTCGTTACACTCCATTATAAAGTTCACATTCCATCTTAAATGGAACAGAACATCATTTTTAACAGGATATGTTTAATTTAAAATATAAACTGGATCCATATATTAAACGTTTAAAGCTCGCAATAGCTAAATCTAATTGTCCTTGTTAACTTGAGTGAAGCATCAATCTACTGATATTTTGTGCCTTTGACCTCCCTTCAGGGATTTGTTACCCTATTTGCTTCGCTTCACTGCATTGTGCATTCATTAAATAGTTTTGCCATCAATGCAATGCCATCATAAGCTACTACAAGATGAAGATAAGAAAGAAAGGATCTGGGGAAAGAATTGATAGAAGACTTGACAAATTAATTTTAATTATAGCAAGATATATATTTTTTTATTATTGTGCAATAATTTTATGCTCAATTTCATAAAAATATACTGCTATCGCAAATAAGGTTACACAAATACAAAGAATACGTTTGCATGCATAAATTGGAAATACAACAGGACAAACATTGGTGCATGTGTATTTACTAGAACCAACTCGCTGGTGTACTTATACTTACCATTCGTTTTATTATTACTAAGGCCAATTCTGCTTTTGACTGGAAATCTCATCCTATTATGGTCTAAATATATTCTACATAATATGTTAAGTACCTACCCTTAAATAATTGGGAGTAATTTGGAGATCTCTGAAAACATTAAGTGTAAAGTTTGTTGACCTGTGAAAGAAAAGGGCATAGTAATAGCCTTGCTAGAACACAAACAGAGAAGTTACTGTGCGTGCATAATCGAAATCATTTCCTTTTCCCATATCAAAATATTTACTAAGCATATATTAATGTTTATGCTAGATACGAGTATCTGCCCAAATGTGGGCAAAACGATCTTGTTATTGACAATAATGCATCCATGAATTTAATTAATGCTGTGTATTGTGTATGTACAATTGCAAAATGACTAGTTCCATTGTCACATTTAAATGTTCAAGATTCAATTTTCCTTAATGCTTATAGTTGACACGATTGCTTTTCAGAGATTGCGTCAGTAAAACGCGTTGAGAGCGTGTTCGCCTTCATTCATTAAATATGATTCATTAACTAAGATACCTAAGTACCACAGATTGGTTTACTAAAATGGCTCTACTATGGCTATGGAACCAGTGAACCAGTTTTAATGCAAAGATTGCGAACTTTGAAAAGCATAAACAGTAATAAGCTCAAAGATGAACTATGGAAGAGGAGTAATAATGTGAACTACAAATACTAGCTAAAAGCTATATTAAAATAATTTAGTGGTGTTTAGTATTTTATGCGTCCAATTTTGGGATATTATGTGAATGGGGGAATGGATATATTGATATATATCATTAATATTGTTGTATTCATCTTTTTACGTAAACCCAGTTATCAATCAAATCAAGCCAACCTCTTATCTCAATCCAAACTTGGAAATCAGTCAATCTAAGCCAACTAAGCAATATTTTTATAAAGTCGGTCTACAAAAGTGTAAATTATATCAACTTATTTAAACACAACAACAATGGCAATGCATTGCCATTGCAATGGAAATTGGCGCTTATATACTCTTTAAATCAGCAATTCTTGTAATTATATATAAGAAAAGTTATCCTATGTTATAAATGATATTACAATTCACTTTATCCTTACCTAAGTATACATCTTGTACAACACATAAATTGACAAATTAATACAATTTGATATATTAATTACACTAAATAAAATAATAAATTAATAGCTAACGATAAGTAGATCACAAAATGCCGAATACTTTAATCATTTGCACATCGAAAATATGAAAATCATAATACATAGATTGGATAAATATATTTTAGTGGTTCTGCGACATTAAATTGCGCTAGTATGTATAAAAACAATCTAACTTTCCATACGGACGCAAACATTCTTTTCCGATACGCAAGTTACGTATTAACAATATTACGTAAGTATGTGAAGTTTGTAGTTTGTATTGGGATTAGTGTAAGGATTATTATCAGACCTTTTCTTGCAACAATTATTATAATAGCACGCAAACCGCCACAGATGAAACCCATCCAAACTGCACGTGAACAACTAATGCTGTCCACATGCATTTCTCTGCTTTCTAGATTTATACATTAAATCCATGTATTTACTATGCAGTATCACAAAAGATTAACAAATATGTATCTTTGATACACATTACACGCTACCACGCAAAGTAGTACATACAATACAAATACAAGGTATTTTTTATTCTAAAGCAGTCGAGCAGAATAAACATGCATGCCTCTTACGTACGAGACAATCTATAGATAGATTAAATACATTTCGTTAGTAATAGACCGTATGCACGTGTGTGTAACTGTGTAAGTGTATTAGTTAGTAATATGTCTTTATAATCAAAATCAAACGATTAATTTATGAATATTATCTCCTGAGGTCGTCCTTCGTCAACTTTTTCATTTTCTGTGTGGCTCATAGAAATACATTGATTTGAATGCCGAGAGAGAAGGATGTCCATCCCTGCCTACTGCCTACCTACTTAAATATTATACTGGATTGAGATTGAACACTGCCTAAGTGAGTGATCCTTATCAGTAATCCATTAATTACATATTTAATACACTAACATCAACAATGACAGTTACATTAACACATACGATATGTATATAATTGTACATACCTAATTTACTATTGCTATCGCTATCATGCAACAAAGCAGTTTTTCATTATTTCTTTACGGATTTCGTTCGCTCGCAGAAATCAAACACAGTCATCGCATTTAATAATTTATTTTTAGCACATAATATGGTACATGTTTTAATTGGCGAATTTGTCGTTGTCCTTTAGTACATTATCTGCAAGTGTTAAGTTTAAAGTGTATGTGTCCTGTACTGCAGTTAAATCAAGTTAACGTTAGCATTTACTATAAAACTACTGATAAGATTAGAGTTGGAGGACTGAAGTATTTGAAGTTTGTTTTGTACCCAATGTCTGTCACTAGCAAATAGGATTTCGGTGCAACAAGAAGACGAGGTCTAAAGGACGACACACAGTCAGTCACATCACGATATTTTCTGTTTGTTTGGCTTCTGGTCCTCGTCTGCTATTTATTTAGCCAAAAGAGTGTGTGTCTTCTTTTTTGTGTACTTAATTGAATATACATGATAGTATAGGCCAGGCAGTTATAAAGTTCGTATAGGAGCTCAAAGAACCTAGAGATAGTAACAGTGCAGTGGAAGAATCTACATGAACATAATATTATTTATTCTATGTGTACATACAGAAATTGATACAAGCTTACTTAAAGCTTGCATGTGGCTTGTCAAATTGTCAACTAAAGAAAGAACTAAATTCTTATACATAAACATAGTTTTTATAACACATACGCATCGGAAGACAAACAACTGTGACTCTTGGTAGGTACTTGCATTGGAAAGTCCAATAGTTCATTTCCTTTTCTGGTTTCACCAAACTCGAATTTTTTATTATGTATTAACAATAGCTATGTAGCGTATGCAAACGACTTATGTACTTAACTAACACACAACTTTGTTTACGATATGTATAGGTATTACGAGTAACATATTATAAAATGGCTGCAGCATACCCTTCTTCGTCTTCATCTACATCAGCATCCAATTCCTCATTTGCATTTCGACCAGAAACGGAAGAGGACCAACAAAATCAGACTCAGACTGCTGAAATGGGGGACCAATTATTAGAGCACACAGGTCAAAGTCATGGAGTACCGGCCCCTACAATGCTTGATCATTCTTACACAGGTAAATTAATATATTTAATTAAAATATAATTTCAATTGTATTAAATTGATGTTTGCTGTTGCATCAGCAATATTTATTGTAAACATTGACTTACACTTGGTGCACGTGTTAGCAATTAAATCTAGGAGTGCCTCCAGGCCAGATTGTCAAAACAATAGTAAAATTAAATGTAATTAATTATGAGCAAGATGTAATGTAATACAGCTGGATATGTTTTGTGTGTTAGCTTATAAAATATAAGATTGTGCCAGTATGAATATGAATTTTGAAATAGTTTGCTTAGCTGGAGATTCGAGATTTAATATGCTGGAATCTTTTGCATTTTTTAAAGGTATGGAATCTCAGGATTTTGCTGAAGCTTTGGCAAACCAGCCCTCAAAAGTATTTTCGTCTGTGGATACAATTCTAGCTACAAATAATTCCCTGTTGCAACTCCCGGATTGCTTGTCAAGATACGTGAATCTCCGAACAATGGACTTGTCTTACAATCAGCTGACGTCAATTCCGGATTCTATTACACATTGTACTAACCTTGTGTCTATTGTTGCCAAACACAATCTTTTGGATGAAGACAGTTTCCCAAAGAACTTTAGCCAGCTAACAAAATTGAAGGAACTGAACATCAGTGGAAATTTGCTGACTAGAATTCCCTACGAGCTCCTGGAACTGAGTTCTTTAGCTGCTTTACATTTGGGAGCTAATCGTCTCAGCTTTGTACCGAAGGAGATTTCCTGGCTTAAGAAATTAGAGGTGCTTTATTTAGGAGGAAACATGATCACAGAGATTCCAGCAGAAATTGGGGAATTGTCACATTTAAAAGTGTTTGTTTTGTGTGATAATCGTTTGGAAGAAATTCCGGCTTCAGTATGCAATCTTAAGCAGCTAAAATCCCTATTGCTACATAGAAATCATCTTACAGCACTACCTGTTGAATTAATCAAATTGCGTAATCTTATGGAGGTGAGTAATATAAGTAAAAGTGTGTACATAGAAGTGCTTCCAGCGCTTTTTGTCATATAAGTACTAGGAATTTTAATTGATATATTAATTTGTAATGATTTTCAGTTAAGTTTGCGAGATAACCCGCTTGTCGTTCGGTTTGTTCGAGACATGGTTTACAATCCTCCGTCTTTGATGGAACTTGCTGGTCGAATGATCAAAGTGAAAAAGATTCCGTATAAGCAAGCAGATTTGCCTCAGTCCCTTGTTGATTATTTGACTTGCGCTCACGAATGTGTGAATCCTCGGTGCAAAGGTTCGTTGATAACATTTTGTCAATTTTGCTTTAATTCTTAAAATGATAACCTAGTTTGTTTTGGCGTAATATGTATTATAAATATGTTATGTGATAACTATTTATTATTTGATTTTCAGGAGTGTACTTTGACACTCGGGTAGAGCATATCAAGTTTGTTGACTTCTGTGGAAAATATCGCATTCCCCTGCTCCAGTATTTGTGCTCGCCTAAATGTAGTGACAATCAATCTCCCGCATATGAAAACAGTGACTCTGATTCAGAAGACGATCGTATTCGCAGAGTGCTCTTAGGCTGAGGACGCAATCGAAAAAAACGCATTCAAAATTGTTTACAAGGAATTATTTTCGTTTTTATACATATTTACGTCATGGAAGTTACACAATTATTCTACTTTCCTTCATGTAAATTCACTTAGACGCTTATTGCTCAAGCATATGAAAGAATTGTCGTAATGAGACTGAAAATTCGTTATGATTGAAAGATTGATACAAAATTCAACCAATAAGTATTAATCGTGTTCTTGTCAATTAAAACTGTCGAGCTTCATTTTCAGTACTTTCGTGAAAATTGTTTCTGATTACTTCGTACCTTAATCTATTTTGATTTTGAATGGAAATTAATGTACATATTATAATTTACAATTACATTCACCTTCATAATAAAATGCTATACTCACTACGTAACTATAGCTCAAATCGACAATAATGTCGTGTTTAGTTTGATAATTTTTTCATTTGTAATTTGTATTCTATGCATTTTGTTTAAATTACAAGATTATGCTCAAATACAAAATATTTACTATTGACTGAGTATTATTTTCCACTAACTTCATGTCTACTGTCTTGATTATTATGTAGCGGTAGCGGTTAACGACACTTCACTTTAGGAAATGGGGGCCATCATCCTCATTTCCCTCCATAAACCCTCCGTAGTTACCGGTATAATATTTATGTTCCCTGCTTCATGGCATTTACTATTTACTACCAATTCAGGTTGACAATAGTGGTTCTTTTACCAGACTTTCTGTTCACAGCCCCCAGCTGTGTACTTAAAGCGCACAGTTTACGTTTAGTGACACTATAACCATTTCCTTTGTTATAGTAATGTATAGGGACAGAGAGTAACTACTACTTTATACTTGGAAATTCTGTATAAAATGTTCCAGCACATAAATTCAATTTCGGACGATTTTGCAACTTTTACTCAAGCTATATTGTATTAACTTTTATCTTCTAACTCTATAACGATAATAGTACAATGTACAATAACGCTTACCTTTAAATACAGATTGCTATAATCATGGACAATGCGACAGCAATAGTAATAAATATTTTGGAACTCATTAGTTTCAACTAGCTAACTCGTGGTGTAGTATTGTATTTTGTAGATAAGTAGCTAGTAACTCTCCTAGTAGTTATTTATATATTTAATACCACGCCTGTTTCTACTTCGCTGAAATATATGTTGCAACCATATCTATGTTATTGCGACTTTTTAGTTTAATTAAGCATTCTAAGCACCGATTTAGCATCACTATTAATCTAAGTGGCTATTGCACTGCGTTCTGCATTAGTGAAAGTTCATGCTTTAAGAATGTAAGTAAAATAAAGTTTGTCCATCCATTGCTTTCGTATAGTAAATGTGTAATCAGGTTTAAATAGCTAATAGAATTGCTCCCATTTAGATAGATGGTCATTTCATACATAATTGAACACGGAAACAGTGGAGCCCAGTTCATTTTGTAATTTATCCAATGATTTGGCTATCTATAAGCCACAATATCGATTCTGAGACTTTGTTTCTGTTCCGGTAACAATTCTTTGTTGTATTATGCAATCGCAATCTCAAACAGTTATGTTTGCAGCACATATTATAGTGTTGTATTTACCTGTATCTATTTGTATTTCTCTCTGATACCCTGTCTGAAAGTAATATTTACCTTATGGTAAAGGATAGGTAAACATTTTGTATCTTTAGTATAGCATAAAGTGTAAGTGTACATATGGCATGCATTTTTCATGCTTTACTTTGGCTTTATTTACTTAGCCAAGATAGTGATAGTGATAGATAGAGGTTCCACAACATAATGCACTTGTCTAATATTTTGGCACCCCATATACACACACATTGCAGAAGATTGAAAATGTTGCAAATGCAGTGTTCCTTATTCCTTACTATATAAGTAGAATACTCCAGTTTTCTTGTTTTCTGCATAGTGTACTGTATATTACATGAAATAGCGTGTCTAACAATAAGTCACTGTAAAGTGCATATTTCCTCTTGTATTCTTTATTGCTGTGTTGCAGAGACTGAAACCAGAAAAATAAATCTTGTGCAAGCATATGCCAGCTAACGTCGTGTGCCAGCTGCCAAAGAGAGTGGACGTGCGTGGAGGTTCTTCTGCCTTGTCGTTCTACTGGAAGGATTTTGG
>JAQFYC010000778.1:0-46333 GCA_034694165.1 Tomocerus mixtus
ATCAAGCCACATAATAAGGAAATGGAGACGCAAAAATCTTTATAACTCAACTCACTATGTAAAATGTAAACTGACACATGCGGATGAGGTTAATATTATTGCGTTGTTGTCCTTCTACCGTATCGCTACTTGCCATCTCTATTTTTGTATCAGGCTAAACAATTTATCTTTGCTCATTTTCAATTTTACACATAATATATACATTGTATATGTACATACCGATATATTATGTTCATTTTTAATTGCAATTACTGACATTACCATAGATGCCTTTCATACAGTTAGTCCACTACAATCTGCAATTATAAATTACTATAATGCCTACATATTCTGTATACTTATCATAATAATTAATTCGCTACCTGTGGAATTAGCAGTAATTGTACATAAATAATTTGCAAATGATTCCCAAAATACCTGTGTATTCGTACGTAATGTTTATATACTAAAGACACACGTTAAAATATTTTGCTAGAGCGTAAATCAAATTGGGTTGGTTTTATATTAGTGGAAACTTTATGTATCATCAACATCAGATTGCGACAGTACGACGTAATTACGTAAGTAAGTCGTAAGGAGATATTATTAGCTATACTTAATAAGTAAAATAATATTGAGGCATGTACTAGGTATACATATATAGGTGGTATAATAAAATGTAGGTACATATATGTGCTTATAAGTAAGATATATAATGCATACACCGTATAAAGGTATATGAATGTGACTATCTGTACGTCAATTAAAAAAGCTTTTCTAGAAATAATGATAGCTACAAGAGCGATCGAAACTCTAAAGGCACGGAGTACAGTAAGTACAATAGACAATGCAAGCAATTTAGTTTTCGTTGAGTTGGGCATCTATAAATAAATACGAAAATAATATGAAAGCAACGCTTAACTAACTATGCCTAGCTTAGGAAAGCTATCTGTCAGGCCAGACCACACCAGACCAGGCCAGGGAGCAGGAGGATGTAGAATGCAGAAACATTAAAAGCAAATGGGGGACCGTGTGACCGGGTGAAACGAAATGGTCCCTTAACTTTTCTGCATTTTTGCTTTATCTCTTCTCTATATATTCAAATAACTTACTTACGTACACACACAACAGAGATACATTAGTCAGCTACTTAAACACAGCACTCTTTTTAATGCAAATTACTATTTCATTTCGATATGCATGCACCAGGCCAAGCCACTATCGAACTAATCTTCCCTATTCAATTTACTTATACTTGCAAACATTTTTACATTGATGCAAAGTACAAAAGTAGCATAGTACATGCATAAGCAAGAAACTACAAGTATAAATGTCATAAGAAATTCACTGTACTTTAGAAACTACCGGTTATTGCACACAATGCATAGTACAAAGACCACCTATAGGTAACTATAATTATAGTATGTAGATACCCGACTGAATATATGTACTTCCCATTTTAGCATCTACCTATCGGCAGAATAATATTCTCAGTGTCTATTTTTTAGTGTAGAAATCATATTTACGTGTAAATATTACATTGTTGGCAAAATATCACCAAGAATTCTATGTTTATGCTACTTGAACTGTTTATTGCGTAAAGATATGTATAAAGAAAGTGTAGAAGATTGTATACTGTTCTTGTTCTGTTCTACTCTTGGCTTAACCTGTACAAAATATGTAATAGTAATAAAATAATGTAAGTATGCATAATAATAACAATAATAAAATGTGAGCAAACTATGTACGTAGAGACCTTAATAAATATAATGCATTTAATTCACACATCACAACACAACCCAACAGTATAGATTCGAGATGCGTGTAAAAAATGGAGGACGAGACATCATCATGATCATGATGGGTGTACAGAACTCTAGACTGCTACCCTGCACTGTTGTATATGTATGCATTGAATTGGTATACTTCTTTGTGTGTGATATATGTTTTTAGCATGTTTAAGAATGATATGTACTTGTATTGGGAAAAGGATGCTGTAGTGCAGGATGTGATGTAAATTTGCAGTATTTGTACTTCACTTTATGTAGAATAATATATTTTGTTTAATGTAATCGTAATCTCATTATATTGTGGAAGGATGTAGAATATGGATGTACATTTACCTTTATTTCTCTTCAGTGAGGGAGTGAGTGAGTATACTCACTCTGTGCAACTTTTATGCAAGTATGTAAGTGTATTGTGAAGTTGTATTGTGTACACCTAATAAAACACACATTTTATGAGTACATTGTACGTGAAGTGAACTGAACGCGTGTGTATGTGCATACACAGCACATTTCATTACTTTGCACACTTACACACATACTTAGGTATGCTTTGTATTTATATGGACGTGGGATGCAAAATGGTAAATGGTACATGTAAATTAAATGCACATATCTGTATATTTATGTATAGGAAGGGAACATGGTTTAACTTAAGTGCAAACGTAAACTAACTAACCATAGCTAACTTAACTAACTAATAGGCAATGGCAATTCTACAACGATCTACTTAACTTTAAATGATCATAGAGGAGTTAAGTCTTTTGCAAAGTATTTGTTGAAGTTGGAGTTGAGTATTGTAGATTGTAGATTGTAGTTGTAGGAGCTATTGTGCGTTAAAAGGAGATTCCTAGAAAAACAGACACAGAGACAATTGAATGATACTCAAACCCAAACTAAATTGCAACAGTGCAGTGCAGTTCATCTCATTGAATGGCATGGCACGCATTTCATGGCAAAGCTCCCTACACTTACACTACGAACTACGACTACACCATTATACCTTTAGGCATGGCAATCTAAAATCTACGCTATCCAATGCAATCCACCTATCTAAAGATACAAACTCAAACTGACTCAAACTGAACTGAACCCAATAGAATAGATTTACACACCAAAGCTAAGCAAAGATACAGATTAACTATATGGACGCTATAGGGAACACAAGAGAACAACTGCAACTAAATGTACGTCACAATGCAATGGTATTATATTAACTAACTAATTTATACATATACAATTACTACCTTAATATACTATTATATAAAGTATCTTTATTAGGGTTCATGTACATGTAGGTAGTAGGTAGCTTGCTTAGAATACAGAGTAAAGGTGCTCATTGTATTTGTATGTAATAAAGTTCAGTTGCATAGTTTGTTAGTATGGATACAACTTAAGTCAAGGTATCCTATGTAGGATTATGATACGTTGCTGTTTATTATGATGACAATAACAGCACTGGCATAATCTATGAAATAAGAAATCCTGTACTGTATACCAAATAATAGATTTATCATACAATATTTTTATGCAGTTAATGTTGTTTCTTGCATTTTAAATAACTACAGCCTAGAACACACATCCGTCATAAGATTGCAAATGTTATTGGATAAGCACCTTTACAAAATAGGAAAACTTAAACTGGGGTACTTACAGAGGAACCTATACTCAATACATATTTATACAGTTTACTGAAATATGGACATGCAAAATCAAAGCTTAATAGAACTAATTGCTAATTTCCAACCTAAAACCTACAGAAAACCTTTGAGAACTGCTAATTACTGCTAAATTTACTAAGAAGATTACTAAAATAATATTTTTCTTGTTAACTACTACATTTATAGATTCTAACCATAATAGGTAGAAAAGGTAATAAGCTATAGATACAAGTTAAGTACGTAATGTATGTAATACTTAAGATATAAGAAATGGCACCCGAAGAATTCATTAGAACGCAGTTTCTACCGACATACTTATATAAGGATTGATATGGTTTGGTTAGGTTATAATGATTTGATTGTATAATGTCTACATAAATAGGTAGGATTTGTCGAGGCTTGTGAAGCGATAAAGTGAACTGGGCATGTCACAGCAGAAGGTTTCGAGAAGACAAGACAAAATACGGGAGACTGAACTCTGGCTTGGTTTGGCATGACTGAAAAGGGCATTGGGAAAGGAAACGGGAAAAAGCGAGACATCTTTTACTTATATGTACGAGTAGTTATTGTTAGGCTGACGATGAGTGGATATTTGTTAGAGTTTGTGTATTGTATATATACATAGAGATATATAGCTTAGGTTACGTTTTACGTATGTAATGTAAGTAGTAAGTAGTAGCCGAGTGAAAACCTACCAATATTGATTTTGATTAGAGTCTCTCTTCTGGATTGGAATCTGGAATTCCGTCTTGGAAGGAAACGAGTGTAGTGTTGTACTTGTAGTCGTAGTAGTAAAGTAAAGTAAGTAAGTAGAAGTAGAAGACAAGAGAGGAGACCCGACCGACCAAGGAACCAAAGGCAGTCAGACCCACACCAGAACAGAGCAAGAACCCAATTCCCAATCCCAACAACCAAGAACCAGTGCAATATTCTCTCTCTCTCTCTTTGTATTTGTAGTATGTATGGATGTAAGTACTTGAATGTTAGTTAGTAGAGAAATAGAAGGTACACTCGTTCACTCCGTTCGTTCGTTGTTGTATGTATGAATGTATGTAATGGTTAATATGTTGAATACTCTTTCCTTTTCGTTGTTCCTTCCTCCTTGTGCTTTGGCTTCTCAAAGCTTTAATGCTTTAATGCTCAATGTTCAATTCAACTGTTATGAATGTATGTATGTGTGTATGTGTTATATATAATATGTAATGTAATGTAATAGTACTTGTATATTTAGGTTCGTTTAAACGTAAGAATGGAGTATGGTAGTGTCTAGTGTGTGTATACTTGTATACGGTAATTTACAATTCAGTCAATCGATTATTTTAATGTGCCTTTCCTTGGCTTTGGCTTTGGCTTGCTTTTGCTTCCTTAGCTTAACCGACACCATCACTATAATATCACCAACACCAACAGAACACACAGCTTTTGCTTGCTTAACTTGTATTTGTGAAATGAAAACTCCCCATCATCATGCACCCAATGTTCACCATGACAGATACAATACACAGGACAAGAGTCAACTCAACTTAAATTAACTTTTAATGTTTTCGCTTGCCTTTGCCTTTTAGCTAAGGTTCTACGTGCAATTGTCAATTGTGTGTATGTAAGTAAGTAGAGTTTGTAGTGTATGTATATGGAATTCCACTTCTCTTCCAGATTTTACTTAATCACTACGTACGCATGTATGGATACCATTTACCATACAATAAAAAGTACGTACCTACATACAGACAATACCAAGAAATATTTATGGATGAATTTATATAGCTTGTAATTAGCTAAGTTAATTAGTAATGTAATTAATTAGATAATCAGGTGACGCATTTAGATTGAAATATTGTGTAAGCTTAAGCTTCAGTCACCGTATTAAGATTAACAATGACAATTAAGTACTTGCTTACATATAGTGGGAATTGTTTTATATAACCTGACACTTGGAAATAATGGATTGACAAACTAATTATTATGTAAATTGTAAATGGATTGCTTAGAGATGTCTAAAGATGCTTATTGAAAATGTTTGGATATAAAATGTAAATAAAAAGAATGATAAAAATAGAAGAGAAAGTTTTGTACCTGATTCGGTATATTTCCAATTTCCGTTCACTCAACTCATGAAATTTATCGGATCACTCGCAGTGCACTTGTCCTAGTGGAGAGATTGACCTTGTGACCTTAGGCACTAGATCAAAGGCAGTTGTGAATTGAACAGGACATTCTAACTATTGTAGCACCCGTTGCACAGAATTGCCAGTCGTACTTTAAATAGAACAAAATAAACCGAGAAACTTAAACACTGGAGATGAGTGTGTATGTAACTGTAGAATTGTGTTTTGTTTTCTTGACTTTGTTGTTCTTGTCGTTAAATGTTAACTTAACTTTGGAGAAAGTCAATTTTTACATTATTGTAAAACCGAAAGGTGAATAGTAAAAAGTAAAAACTTTCTTTCTCCAGAGGAATGTCGAAAACAAAAGTTCCGGTCACTTTTAACGAGGATGACGACTGGCGGAGCACATTTTGTTTGTCACGCTGCAGAACTGCACTGAACTCTGAACAGACGTGAATAAAGTTCCTCCTATTCTTTGTCCACTTACTTAGCTATACGTAATGTACTAATAGAAGTGTAAGTAATTAGTTACTTAGTTAATCTTTCCATTAATGAGTGTAATTACGAATTAACGAGGAGTGTAAATGAGTTTTCAGATCAGATCACTTACGTGACATTCTTAAATGTCCTTAGAAATTGAGTTTAGGAGTTTGATTATAAAATCGAGAATATAAAGGATTACGTACGTAGCAGTAAAAATTTAGGTTTTGATGGACAGGAGAAGACGGAGCGACTGTTCTGCTGGCATGGGAAGGTTAGGCTGATGATGAGGAGAGATGGGATGCTCAATATGGCGAGTCAATGGCTCTTGGCGTCTTCCCATGCAATGCAATGGTAAGGTTAGGTTTGCCCTAGCAAAGCTTAGGCTCTTCAGTTTCACACTACATACATATATTTAATACATACATATCTGTACATACACACTCTTTACTTACATACAAACACTACCAATACCACTGCACTGCACTGAACTGAACTAGCTAAAAGAGTAAACTGGTAAACTCTCCTCCTGTTATGTACATATGTATGTATGTATTTATATGCATCTATTCCTAAGCTAAGGTATCTAACTAATGTATACATTGTATTGTATGTATGTATATGTATGTATGTATGTGATACATATAATAATATAATAACTAAGTTTGTATGTATACTTTTGTGCGAGACACGAACACGACACGACTCCATAATAGTATACATAATACATACACAGATATAGTTACTTACTTACTTACACTTACAACATTCATATAGAATCGAATCGAATACAACAACATCATAATAATACAACACAACGACCGACGACGACCGTAGTACTATCAACTATCCCTTATAACAAGCATAACATAACGTACCAAATGCAACACACAACCGAACCTTAGCTACGTACATAATGCATTGAAACAATCCAAAAGCAAACCTTAAACCTTCTTATACTACGTAACGTGCTCTTCTATAGTACAACTTATAACTTCTAAAAGTAACTACTAAACTAGAGTGTCGCCCGGGTGAGTGTGGTCTACACTAAAACTTGAAAGGGAATTCTGGAAACTTTTACACTTACACTACCTTGCGTAATATTAGCTACATATGCAGATATGACTACCTATAGCTATGTCACTAATACTGGAAAGTACTGCTAATTAATTCTAGCCTTTGAACCTGACCCTTGTGTTGTGAACCCTTATATGTGACTCGACTTAAGGCTCGTCTTACTTACCCCCAATTTAAAGTGGTTTTAACACGTATTTACATACTGTTTAAGTAAATATGTGCATCCGACACACCATTCTTAGCGTCCATTCCAGTATGTACCTCCACGAATGATACAAACCAATAGCCGGTGCCCAGGCCACAAAGTAGGTTCCATCGAGAACGCCTCAGTTCTTTTCATTTAAAAACATTTTGCTATTTAAGCCTTGACCACTGTGTTAAGAAAATAAAGAAAATGCAAAGCTTAATATATGGCATAAAGGTTACTAATCTAACCATTTACTAACTATGTGAAATTTAGCCACTACTGCAGGTTTAGGGGTAAAATCACTTTTGTTATGGAGATATGTTTTTATATATTATGGAGAAAGCAAATTGTGCTAATGTTTATGGACATTTATAATAGAGAGATTATAATAATGCAATAATTATTTTCGAATCCCTGTCCTAATATAAACATAAACTCGTTAAATTACAACTGATTGTAAAATTATTTTTATACAATTTAAGAAAAATAAAATCTTTGGACAAGTGAAAGATGGAGAAAGTTTGTACAAAAGCATATCTCTCCCCACACTGGGTGGTACCACTGATTTACACTCAAAATATAATGATTGTCTTTACGACTGAGCTTAATTTTTAAAGCTTTCTTAAGTAGTAAAGTGTCAGGAATTAATAGGTTGCATTTTATTTACTTGGGTATTACCAATAGAACAATTAGTCTTATTGTGTATGAAAGTAGCATATACTACATATGTTGTAGGGTCCTATAAACTGAATTAGCGCTTAAAATACTAAAAGCAAATTTCCCAAAGCCTTAAATGTAAAATCTAGGTAAAACTGTTTAAAGCGTTCCTGGAAACGCAGGAGAGACGGACATACAGACACACTCTGATTATAAAGAAGTATATTTATTTATTCCTACTCTTGAGAAGAGTGTAATGTGGGTACCTACTTGTATGAAAATTAGGTAGGTGCATACCTATAGATACGACTACTACTGCCATGCCATGCCACTAACACTCCGGGGTCCCCAGAAACCAAGACGAGGCGAAAAGCTCATACTCGAACTGAAACTCTTCACTTGCTTTCAATTCAGTGAAGCCAAAGCCAAGTCAAGTCACACCGACCGAGCGACCGACCGACCAAGAAGAACTCAAAGGAGCAAAGTTAAGTAAACGAGCTCTCTATCTATAACACAGCAGAATGAACAGAAACAGAAGCAATGCCATAACATCACTTCCGTTACTCAAAAAACGTCTTTTCCCCATGCCCCCTCAAATTTTAGATCATCTTCCTGTCATTAACATAAATGAAATTAGCCAATTCGTCCCAAATTTTATTGACATCTTATTCCGAGAAAGTGAAAAATGTGCCGCACTTAGAAACCGGGGTTCCAAGAGTTCCGTTAGGGGTGGTGCTTGTGATCTAATGCAACAATGAAACAAATACTAGCAGGACCGTCTTTTCTCTTTTTCTCCAGTTTACTTGTTTTTGCTTTAGTTTATTATACATACACATTATCCAGGACATACATACATACCTTATATATAGGTAGATACATTTACATTAATATTTTAGGTACCTATTTTATATGTTACATTTTTTCTACACATCCCAACTTACAATTACTTACATGCACGCTTATTTACTCGAAATAGATACACAATCTATCTATACGAAGATCGTATAGAGACACATTAGTATTAGGCAAGATTTCTTCTATAATAATGTGTATCTTCTACAGATACTTACATGTTTAAATATTTGAATGTAGATTTTAGAGCATGCCTTCCACAACAGAGGACCGATGGACTCTAGAATCTAGAAGGAACCTTACCTATTACCTACAGATACCTAGGTTAGGTAAGGTATGTATAATGTACATAGATATCATTATATTCTAGATAAAGAGATAGATGGATAGAGTGTAGGTGCCTGACACGACATAGTTACATAGAGAATAGAGCTAAAACAAGTTAGCAAAGCTAAATCTAAAGCAGAGAGTGTAATAGGCAAAGAACTGAATTGTTCTCTGTGTTATAATGTTATATGTATATAAGATGTATGTATGTATGTATGTAGAGATATGTACTTATGTTGGTTGCTTTGGTTTGGTTTGGTTTGGTTGGTTTAGTGAGTTTCGTTTAGTTAGTTTAGTTGAGGAAAGGAGATGATGCCATGCGATGGGATGCCATAATAGTAGTAGAATAGTGAGTAGAAAGAACCCGGACTGCTGGATTGGTTTCTGGGAGTAGAGGAGGAAGGAAGGAGCTGCAGACTCTGCTGTTCTGTTGTAGACGAGAATACGAGAACCCCTGCAATAATTAATTATTCTCACTCGCTATCCTATTGGTTTCAAAATTCTTCGAGTATTCGAGTCGAGCGAGTCGTCTCCACAGATCCACATCC
Organism: Tomocerus mixtus; assembly: GCA_034694165.1. Taxonomy (NCBI): domain Eukaryota; kingdom Metazoa; phylum Arthropoda; class Collembola; order Entomobryomorpha; family Tomoceridae; genus Tomocerus; species Tomocerus mixtus. The sequence continues at coordinate 9,658 of JAQFYC010000778.1, forward strand.
TCTCACCCTTAACAAGAATATTTGGACTTGACTATCTTCCCATTATAATCCTCCTACTTACTATCTACTACATATATATACATACATACATACATTATAAATATATCTAATGTTCTATCTATCTCTTTTCTATCTCTATCTTTGTCCATCACTATACAGTAGTACAATTAAAATCACTCATTCCTACATAAATATATTTTATTTTAGAGTTTTAAGTAACCCATAGATATCTTAATATGTACCATTATACTAAAGGTGTGTATATTTATAAGTACAAAGTATGTCATTTTTGATTGGTAATGGTATAGTACGTAATATGTATCAAAAATTAATTTGCCTGTTTGTAAATCTGTATGTAGATACTACTTATGCAATGCCTGTATAATGTAAATTTTAATTAGTATCAAATAATTAGTAATTAAGAAAATTAACAGCGCATTTAGTATGCTAATATTATTTTCAAAAGCTGTCTGTATAAACATTGACAAGCACAAAATGTCTTGCTAACTTACTGTCATATATATAGATAGCTTGTTAGCTAACAGTTAAATAATAGAAGCTAAGTAACATGTTATAAGTATCTACACAAATAGAACATATTTACTTAATTATTATGAGTTGGAACAATTTTATCCGAAATTTTATTTATTTTAGTAATGCTGTATTGTATTTATTAGCTCATTATGATTCGTAAAAAGGTAACAATTTAATGTACAGTTACTTTTTTTCGGTTTTAGAATCAAGGCTTTGGATGGGTTGGATACGTTGTATAATGTGCAAGTACTGAAAATCTGCATGATTTGCATTAAAAGCTTGCAATGCAGCATACATTTAGGTTTCGGTTATTATCAGGTCAGGTACATACACATAAACTCCATTAGATTAGTGCAGAAAGCTGAAGCTAAAAAATGACGACTCAAGTAAAATAAAGTATTGGGTAAATAATGGAAAAGATGTAGATCAACAATGTAACAAGCGACTCTCGAATCCAATCGCACAATCCCTAAGAGATCCCCTAATGTGAAAACGACGTTTATGCTCTTATCACCAATCCTTCGGGTTTGCCCTATCAACATCAACATCCACACATCTGTCTGTCACTAACTACCACATTCAACTTTTAGCTAGCTATATTATCCATTGCTAACTAAGTAAGTAACTACTTACTAGGTATGCATACTACGGCCAGGCCACTATAAGTAAGCTACAAATCTATGTGGCTTACGTTTGCGTTAGTTTAGTTTACATACACAACAGCAGAACAGAACACATTAAACTATTGCATTGCTCAAAGACAGACCCGTAAACATTTAGTGGCTTCTGCCATGTAAAAATAAAAATGAACTAAAAACTCACATACTTCATACAAACTACAAATGCTACCCAGAATGAAGAGCCTTGCATAATGTACGTAAGTACAGTGTTGTATTCATACAATAAGCTGACAATTTAACTTCAGTGTAATTACCCCGTACAGCTTTTAACGAAATGGTACATACCTTCTAATAAACAATATGTGAAGTTTAATGTATCACATACGGTGTTGTACATTTGTACTTTATACATAGACTTCACTTCACCAAATGATACACTAAAAGTATGTAGGGATATTTAGGCTGTATTAAGCAAAGAAGACATTAGTGAAATATAGTATATGCACACATAGTGCATATATGCAAGCAAATTTATATCTATCCTATTTTAAAACAATTTTTAACTATACAACCAAAGAAACTTATATTTTAGATAAATAGTCAGCACCTGTATAGGGGTTGTAGGTAATTAAGTCCGATTTACTAATTAATTATGTAGGTATAGGTGCCAATAGTTTGATATATTATTGGTTTCGATTTCGATGTAATATGAATGTGCAATATGCAACAATTTGCTTAAAATGGTTGTTTTCAAATAAACTGGAATGTTACATTTAAAGTAAATGATATATCGCTATAAGCATAACCCTGCACCATTTCTGTTATAAAGAATTGCAAACATTCCCTTTTCCCATTGTTCATAAGATACTTAGTTTAGACAGCACATAGTGAATGAAGAATATCTGTAAACAAGATAAATGGAAGATAAAAATGGCCGATTGAGTATAAAAACTTTCTTTATCTGTAATTCAGTCAGTTCAGAGCGTAAATATTTTATGTGCAATAGATATTCTAATAATCAAAAATAAAGTTTTCATTTATCACTATTCCGTGTATATGAATAGTAACACATAATGTGTACATGCATGTACCTAAGCAGGGTAAAATCTTTGGCTGTCTGCTATGTGTATTCCCTAGTACTCCATTAGTATTGACAGTTAATTAGTTATGAGATGGTATAAAATGAATTTCTCTCTGATGTAATTACGAATCCAAAGAAGAGGCGGAGTAATCAAAGGGGAATGGAGTTAGTACAATTTTTATAAGCGTTTTCCTACAAAAGAAGAAATGACCTAGGAACCTCATACCATCTGCAAATACAAACATCTTTTTAGATTACCTTCTCTTTAGCATAGAACAATCTAAACTATATTTTCATCTTTGCCTCATCTTTTAATTCCACTTTTAATGCATCCATTACAGCCTATGATTATATTTTGTACAGAAACATTGAACTGGGTATGTAAAACACGTAAACTCTTTTAATGATGGTGCACGCATTTTGGTCGATAGTTGATGTTGATACATATAGCGTTTATGTACGTGTACATGTAGGTACAAGTTTTTGTAAGTATTGGAATTATGCACTTGGGTTAGTGTTAGTGTTATACTTTTATAATTATACATACGTACATATAGCTAAGGATATTAAGGATGTTTAATTCTTACTTATATGCGTATAAGAGAGGCAACGAACAGAAAGCTACAACAACTATAAGATAGAGAGACAGTATCAGAGGGTAAACTATGTATAGAGGTGGATAATTTCTTGTGTTATGCATTTAGAAATAGAGGAGAACAGACAGAACAGCATTTCATCAAGTCAAGGGAAGTCAAGTCAGTGAGACATGCCATAAGCGATGCTTTGTCTGCCATTTCATGATTCTTCTGATTCTGACAAGTTCCTAAACTACCACCAACAACTATAAACTCTCTGCCTTAGCGTTGCCTTCTCTGCCACCCCACCTTCCTCATTAACACAACTCAAATATGCAAGCATTTTCATCAAAGCCTTTCCTTCCTTCCACAAAACTCTTTCTGGGATTATCTTATAGCACAATACATTCTGCTCTGATGTTCACTTCAACTCACACAACCCTTTATATACAAACACAAATGCATCAGATCAGAAATCGTTGGATAAACCGGACCCCGAAACAAAACGCTTACTAACTTACATTGCTATTGGTATTTACATACGTACATTTCATACATATATACATTCTAGATGCTGGATAGACAAGCATGCATGCAGACGCAGACAGTTACTTAAGTTCACTTTATATAGGTATATACACAGTGAGTTACATACGCAGATGAAATACATTTTACAATGCAAAGGTTAACATTGCTATACCAAAGATTTATCAGAATCTCGATTATTTTTATTGTGCAATGGCTTAATTACCGTATTGTCAGTTTTTTTCGGTCACTGTCAAAGTGCATAAGCTTTTGCTATCTAAACCAAATAGTTTGTCTTTATACGTTTACAGTATATGTACGTATAATGTAATGTACATATTGTAATCCACAACTGCTGAGGGTTTGGTTTGTCCTGTCTAGGCTATAGGAGGACTTATTCTTATAAATCTAGGAGGTTTACATAAAGATGACCATTTCATATTTTAATAGTTAACAATTACAATTAAAAGTAGTTAATTACATACATACTATTAAACATTCAACATATTCATTGAATTTTAGGTCAGATGGCACCAAAAGGGCTATAATAAGCTGCAAGCCATAATATGATAATGATGTCATACTATATTCTGCACTTTGTTTGGCTTTCCACAAACATTGGTATATGTAATTACATGTGAACCGTGAAACAGCTGATATTGTTTTTGTCTTGCGAATAGGAGCTATTATGCGATACAAGGAAATCCCAAGCTCCTGTAAATTGAGGGACACATTCATTATTTTTGTAAAAGATTCGGAATTACGGGTTAAAAAGTATTATGGTACTGGACTGTCGATGTTACATTATTAGAATATCTAATCTGACAACCAAAATAACTAACGTTGAGAAACCGGCAATCCGCGCATATGTGTTTACATTGACCAATTCCGTGCTGGTAGATTTCAAAGGAGTCTTTATACTTTTTGATGTTTCCATATAATGCGAATTTTTTACAATTTTATTTTATTCGTTAACTTTCAAATTACATATTAATGCAGCTTGCTTACTCTAATATTCTACTAATGACAAACGGAATGAAAAATTCATTATTTCATACTGTTGCCGCATTTTCTGTATGTGCCCTGAGGTATCACTATTTTACCTTTAATATAGAAGCCTACTTTATATGAAGCCATATATTCTATATAGTTTATATAAGATAGGTACATTGTTATAGTATAGTGCAATGCAAGTACTTAATTGTGAAGCCACCAGCAGAACACCAACTCCATCGATAAACTTTCTCGCCAACTACTGCAATTGTTTAGTTGTCAGTCAACCAACTTCAATTCTCTACAGAAATATTTCACTTTTTGGCTGGAAATTGGAAATTGTAATTTCCCTCAATTTATCGACTTCTTTCTGCTCCGTTTCTTTGAAACTTTCAAAATATAAACAAAAATAATTAAATTGATAACTATTTAACCTACACTTTTTATCTGACTTCTTATAAGCGTTGATTTTTTTTCAATTATCAACGTTGGGGCTTTACTGCGCAATTTTTTGTGCAATATGTTATTTTCGTAAGAATAATTGCCATTTATTTAATAAAATATCAGAAAATAAATTTTCAAATAGTTATTTGTAATTCTAGCTTCAAAATACTTTCGTAAATTAATCTGATTTGCTCTATATTTTACAGCAAAACTGGAGTTAAGGATTCATGATCAAAATTGGTTGACTGATTACGGATTGTCTGCAAAGTCAGCATCCAATTACAGCCAAAATCAGCTGTAAGCGTTGTCAACAACTTTAATTTAATTATTGGGATCGTCATTTCCTGCAAAAAAACAAGAATGGATTGTTTGGACCAATATTGAAAGTTGGACAATACTGTATGTAAGTTTTTACTTGTTATGTACAAATTAGTGTGTGTGTGTAGTGTCTAGTGTGTATACGTATATCTATTTCTGATTTTAGTTGTTAGTAGTTAGTTTTTTGAAGCCTAATATTAAAATAAGTTTATTATCAGTTCGCAATTTACTTAGGTATTTCATTATATATTTTTGTTTCAGTTGTATCTGCCACGGCTGCTGACTGCAATTTGAAAATACAAACAAAAAGTGGTTGGTTGCCCCAAATTGTTTTCAATGAAAACCAAGATCAGTTTGACTCACTAATTTAAGTATATCAACATTCTAAATGATTTTGAGATAAACCACCTGTCAAGATATTACATATTATTGGATTGCGTTGTTTTACTGGATAATGTGAATACGTCGACAGATTCAAAATAGCGAATAGTAGCAGTGACAAGCTGTACATTAGCAATTGACAATGTTAATTCGACGAAATTACAGCTAGTGCTTGTGACATTTCAACTTCCTTAAAAGTGACCTCCCAAATATAAAACAAAAAATGGCGTCAAGTCAAGATGCTTGGTATTTATCCCTTTTGGGGATGGCTGAATATTTTAGAACTGCAAATCCTCCAAATATAAAGTGCTGCATTCAGTGTCTCCAAGCTGTTTTCAATTTTAAGCCCCCACCAAGGGTAGAGGCTAGAACTCATTTACAATTAGGAAATATTCTCTTAGTGCATACAAATAATATTGATTTATCAAAAAATCATTTGGAGCAGGCGGTAAGTGATATTATAATTATAAATTCATTAATTTTAACTGAAAATATTCAAATATGAAATTGGCATTTTGAATGTTTCTTTGTAGTGGTACTTATCTCAAACCATAAACAATTTTGATGACGTCAAATTTGAAGCTGCTAGTATTCTGGCCACACTTTATGAGCAACAACAGCAGTCTAATTTGGCAAAACCAATTTTAAGAAAAGCTGTAGAACTCTCAAATGCCAGTGTATACTGGCACTGCCGTCTTATCTTTCAACTTGCAGTAAGTTCAGTAGACATTTAAATTTACAACACAATTACTTACCTGTTCCATTTTCTAGTGCGTATTAAAATTAGTTATAAGTTATACAAGTCTATTTTGAAGTTATGAGCCGAGCAATAAATATTGATTGATTATTTCAGCAAATACATGCATCAGAAAAGGATTATCAGTCGGCTTGCAGTTTACTTGGTTTTGGTGTTGACTACGCTGAATATTCTATGGCCCATTACACACGCGTATTATTTCTGCTCAGTAAAGGAATGGTAAGGGAATTTAAGACATGTCAAATTAACATCGTATAATAAATAAATTAGATATAAGTAATTCGTGTTAGTTATAAATTAGAGTGTTCCATTTACTAGCTATCTAGCCTTCTCTACAATTATAACCTTAACTGAATTGGATACAATTAGAAATAATATGTTGTATAATTAATGATGGCCATATTGTGCTCTAGTTGCTGCTTATCGCAAAACGGTTTCAAGAGGTCCACCCGTTGCTTCAACAAGCAAGCATGGTTGTAGAAGCTTGGCAAGGAAACCAACATCAAAAAGAGTACCTTAAAGTCTTCTTTCTAGTTTTACAGGTAGATTAAGAGAATTATGATTTATACTTAGTAGTTATTTTAGGCCTAATAAATATTATTGCCTTTAAAAAATTATTACATTTTTTTGTGAAATAGGTTTGCCACTATTTAATGGCTGGGCAAATGAAGAGTGTCAAACCAAGTTTAAAGCAACTTCAACAAAGCATTCAAATCATTACTCAACCATCGTGGCCATCAGATGAGGGTATGCACAGCTTTAAATATGCAATATAAATGTGTTTAAAAGGCCAGGATCTACAGGATATCTGGATATCAATTTATTGAAAGTTTCTCTTCATGACTGATACCTGTGATTATTTATTTTTATTTCAGATCTAGTTACAGATAACATTGGAGATATGTTTATGTGGATGCCCAAGGAGCACTTATGTGTTTTAGTGTATTTAATTACTGCTATGCATTCCATGCAAGGAGGCTATTTAGACAAGGCTCAAAAATACACTGATAAGGCCCTTATTCAAATTGAAAAATTACGAAGTAAGTTAAGTATCATTATCGTAATTAAAGTATAATTTTGAACAGAATGTTTTTAATTACATATCTATTTTATTTCTTCAACAGTTCTTGAGCAGCAACCCATACTCAGCACTTTTCAGTTGCTCCTACTTGAACAAATAATAATGTGTAGATTAGTAATGGGTAATAAAACTCTAGCTTTACAGGTAATTAAAACATTATTTATAAATTCATTCATCTTGTGCTAATGCTCAATAGTTTACTAATACAAATAATTTTTTCAGGAAATATCTCAAGCATGTGCATTGTGCCAGCAGCACCCTAAGTTGTTAACAACCCATAAAGCCCCTCTTCATACATTATTGGGTCTTTATGCAATGTCTATGAATTGTATGGAAGCCGCTGAAGTACAGTTCACTGCTGCGTTAAGGGTAAGCTAGTCATATAATTTTTTTGAATTGTTTGTGCGATTTTGCTTTACAACAGTTAAACGTTTAATGTGGAATAGGATTTATTTGTAGTCCAGTCAGTGAGTAAATATAATTTTTCTTTCTTTTAGACATCGCAAGAAAGGGAATTATGGACATTCGTTCATCTAAATCTTGCAATAGTATATCTGAGGACAAAACGTGAGCCGGAATTTCAAAGCCTACTAGAAAGAATAAATCCGGAAACTTTGCCATCAGCTTCCCACAGCTTACGAGCGGCTGCTTATTATGTACAAGGCCTGCAATCGTTCTTTCAAGCGAGATATAATGATGCCAAGTAAGACCAAATAAACTTTATTATGAGATCTATCAGTAATAAGTAATTTTGATGATTTCGTGATGGAGTAGATAGTTTCTGTTTGTACTATAATTGATTTTTTTTTCTGTTTCGCAGGAGATACCTTCGGGAAAGTTTAAAAATGGCAAATGCAGAAGATCTTAATAGGCTAACGTCATGCTCTCTTGTTCTTCTTGGTCATATATTTCTTTCATTGGGAAATAGTAGAGAAAGTATGAATATGGTGACACCTGCCATGCAACTGGCTTCTAAGATTCCAGATGTACATGTTCAACTTTGGGCATCTGCGATATTAAAAGGTATATATTATGTAATAGTGTTTTAATGTAATTCCTATGCGTTACAATAGAAATTGTTATGGGTAAATAGTTGGCTGTTGGGATAAATATATTAATGAAATCGTTTTTAAATGCAGATCTCTACCGTCTATGCAGTGAAGGTGTAAGAGAAAATGACGCCTACCAGATGCACTGCAATTTCTCCCAAATGCTACTTAAAGATCATTTTACCGCTTCCCAATTACCAGAGCATAGTTTGATTCATTGGACTGATGGCGACTTTCCAGTGATCGTTGGCCACAGTATAGCGCAGGGATCCTCATCTTCCAATGTGATGCTTTGACGTTGCTCCAATTCAGTGAGCAGCTCACAAAAGGAGCGGAAACGAGAGTATAGTTAGATTAAATAAAAGTATGTATGTTAGCCAGTTAGGTAGGATAGATTGAATGTACATAACAACCACGATAATTGAGTAACTTGTTGAGTAGAATGAATCGTGACTTTCTTTACCAAAGTCACGATTCGTAGCCCTAACCCTACTTCTATCGCTCTAAATAATTTTACTGTAGATTAAATAGAAGTTAAGCAAGAAAACAATGAATATTTATATTTTATCTTAAAATCGCTCTATAAATATGAATTTTGGATATCTGATAAAAATTGTCTTCTGTATAAAATGACGCTACTTTGATATTTAAATATTTATTACTCGTATTGTATTGTACATTTTTTGATGTGTCTTCGACGGGCATCTATATAAAGTATTATCATTTATAGTATTTATACCTACCTGTTTGCCTATTTTCTTTAAATGTCTTTACAGTAGTATACTAACTTTTAACCGATACCTTCGTAGATTTGTGTCATATTTAAAATTAATTCATGTAGCTAGCTACTTGTAACCAAATTATTTTGAAATTATCTGAAAAGTTCGACAAAAAGGTTACAATACCTAATATATTACATATTACTAACTGCTTCCATGCAGAAGTGGTATGCATGCTTAATGCTACTGCTGCCGTTTTGTCGTTCATAAGAAAGTCCATAATGTCCTTAAATGTGGAAAACAGTTGCAATTTGCGATAAGCCGGAGAAATTGTATTGTAATGAAAAAATTAAATGATGATATCAAAGTACAAGAAAAATGTGAGCGCGATATTTGTAGTTAAGCACAAGATTACTAAAATAATAATTACCGTAAAAGACGCTTTGCGTCAAAGCAAAGTTCAACTTTATGTATGACATTTACCGAATACTAAATAGTAAAGTAACAATGTTGGGAGAAATTAATAATCTCTAGTTAAATCGCTAATGAACCTAAAAAAGTTAACACCCCAGACCCCGCTACAAAAATGTTAGACATAATTTTCATAGCTTTGTTAACAGCAATGAATGCTACTTTTGATAGATTTATTTGGTGGCTGGACAAATAGACTGTTGTTTGCTAACATAATATTTAACAAGCTTCTGCATTAGAGAAGCAAAATGATTTGTTTTACTTTTTATTACATAATTATCATTTTAAAATGGTAATCTCTAGAGGTTAATATGAATCAGCCGCAATGTTTACAATTACATTTTATATGAATGTAGGAATTTTCAATTTTACTTCTTTAGTTTTGAAATTTTGAAATACTTAAAAGTACGTTATACACCAAAACCAAAATACCAATTTATAAAATTATTAACACAGTGTTAGGTCAGTTTGTAAATTATTTATTAAACATAGTTATATAATTCTGCTATGTTATGTTTATTATATGATTGATAATATTAAGTATGTTATCTGTAGTGTAGTTTACCTTTAATTCACGTTAAAGTTACTTTCCGAGACTGATGTGAACTTTATTTAATTGTAGAATATGTTTACGTAGCCTTTTAGCATTATGTTTAAGTTTAATACATTTTATTGTACGTACAGATAGGTTATTATATTATGTTGTGGTGAATAGTTTAAATGTAATGGCAAAACTCTCTTGTCTGTGAATGTGCAATAAAATTCAAGTCGGATTTTGTAGCCATCTCTATCAAATAATATTGTTTGTAGCTCATTAAAGATTTTATACGAATTTCACTTGGAATTGGAAGTTTATTCATTTTATTACTTATTGCATTCAGTAAGTTATTGCAGTAACGTACCATAGGATAAATCATTATTTTATAAAAATCGACTCTCATTTCTGAATAGCTAACGTCAAATATTAACTATTACTATTAGCTAGTAGGGATTTGTGTTAGTGATAGTGATAATAATATATTTAGCAGTCTGTACATGGCGGTAGTGCAGTAGAATGTATAAACAATTAGGAAAATACATACATGTAGTAAAATACCTATAACTCGATGTTTGGTAATATTATGTTGTTTTTAACACAGCATTCTCATGTAAACGCATAGTAATACATGTATACATGAATACCTGTAATTAGTCGATAATATAAAAGTTTTTCTCATGTTTTTTGCTTGTTTTGTAAGTAATCTTCTATACGATTCCAATAACTCCACAGGCCAAACGAGCTCCAGCGTTGCCCGTTTTCTTGCTTTCGTCGTTTCCTCCTCTTCCCAAGTCATCTGTCTTCTCGTGGATAACCATCGCTCGTCCTAAGATGGAATTAACTCCGGAAAGGGAGATCAAAGAATCTATAACTGTTACATACGCTACACCATTTACGGAATCGATGTTTCCAAGATCTCCGATGTGACGAGACCGGTCGGTAATATCTCCATGTTGCAACTGAAAGGGAAAATGTGCTCCCATTTTAATTTGCAGACAATAATATAAGGTATTAATGGTAATATAATTAGAGGAATGATTTTTATTATATTGTACCATGTATGGATTATAATGTGGTCCAGCGGATTTGCATCCATCACGTAAATCTCCTGTCATATGGACATGAAATCCATGTTTTCCATTAGGCAAGTTGTAAATGGTACCGTTTATTAGGACTGGAGCATTACTGCTCATCTGTGAAAGGCTCAAGGTGCCATAAACACCGTCCGGACCTCCTCTGCCATTTGCACTCAAAATTACAACTGCATTTTTGGGTTGTCCCTGAAATCAGAAATATTTAGTGGGTACATGTATATATATGTTGATTTTTACTTTATAAAATATTTTTAGAAAAGTTTAAATAGAAATACTATATATATGGACTATGTGTATACCTGTCTCATATTAAAGGGACCGACGTACACTTCGTAAACATCACTCACTACATCTGGCTGTCCAAAATTCCTTCGTGCATAAACGGAACGGTCGGAGGATTGCACGGGGGTGGCCATTTGTGCCGTTTGTCTCCTTTCTCGCTGTGAAAGATCATTTGCTGAACTTGCGACCACCACAAGCAATAGCACCGTGACAGAAAGTTTGGAAATCATCTCAAAGTATTTCTTGATATCTAATTTTAATGTTAAAACAAAGGATTACTGAAATGCTTACAAAACACTAACGAGACGCCCTGGACGTAGATTTTAACTAACTAACTAACTAAGGGTAATATTTATCTACATGCCCATATTATTCCCCATTAGCTATCTGATTATTGAAAGTACTCGTTTTACGTATTTCGAGTTTCCTTGTGTACTTCGTATTGTATGCAATTAACACAAACATAATACTAGCAATGCAAACCTGATATTTACAATATATGTATTATTTTAACTTTTAACATTACATTACATATTTGACTTTTACACTTAATGAATTTAAGGTGATAGATATTTATCTGTATATAAATATTACGTACATAACACAAAGATATATAAGCGTAATTTCCAAATGATTACTTACCGTCTTAACACAAATGCGTCGTTCGCTTAGGAAATCAGATCGATAATTGTGGTAGTGGTAGACTAGTAGTGTAGGTAGTCTATGTTCTTGTGTTGTGTAATGTATGTAGAGGCACAAAAAGCGAAAGTAAACTCTTGAAGCACTTACCAATGCAAAGTCTGCCTGTGGGTATTTAATTGTATGCGTGCACAAAAACAAACTGGATGAATTTCCCTATGGGATATTTATAGTATTATTGCGGTTTGGCTTTTAGTAGAGGTAACTTAGCTTAAGGAAACAAATACTGAACACAGCTAGCCGAACCAAAGATTCAAAGACTACTACTGACTACTGACAGTATGCAAGCTGGACAGAGCGAGACTGGACACTGTAGCTGTAGCTGTGGACAATCGCTGGATGGATAAAAGGGGTTTGTGTTCTCTATAGGTCTCCTCCTTTGTCTTTTATTGCAACTTAATGGTTAAGATCGGAAAATCCCAATAGTTTATATTCTCAGTTCTCAGAGCGATAAAAGGTGATGAAAAATCATTACCGTGTTACATGCACTTACGTACACTATCTCATCTCACTCGGTATACTGATATTATGTAAGTACCTATCCTATATGTATCTGCAGTCTTAGAGTTATACGGGGAAGCTTATGGCTAACACAATACAGATATTCGAAACAACTAAAGTAAAGCTGCTTAACATAACGTGAGGGTACAGAATTTCCCAAACTCGGACACAAAGAGTTTAAGCACAGCTAAATATAAATATAGATGTCCCATATAATAGTAGTATAGCAAATATGTACGTCTTGACCTTATAGATATGGAAATGTTGAAGACACCTTTAGTAAACACTTAAAAATACATTTGTTTGTAAACAAACTACTGCGCTAGCCAACTCAATGTAATACAAGTCTACTACAATGAGAATTGTTTATTAATAAATAGTGGAGCGAAGGCTGTGTGGGAGCTTAGGGAAGTTGTTTTGACAATTTCAATTCTTTTGTTAACAGTAATATAGTAAAATCCCAAAATTAACATAAAATGTCTGTGTTAAAATCTTTAGGAATGTATGGGCAATATTTCAATATTTGGTAGCAACTGGCTGGGTATTATAAAATAAATGATCTTTCACAAGAGTGTCACGAGAAGTGTTAATCTGGAAATTACTCTACGGGAAACCCCAAGTTATTTTACTTGCTTCTTTTCTGAAATACTGAAAAATGAGCCTATAACTTAGAATACCTTATGTAAGTATATGTACATGTCTCGTTGAGAACGAAAGTATTTTTGAAGTTATCTTTGTGTTATTAAATACTAAAATTACTTAATACGTTAGTACGTATAGGATTTGTAGTTTCATCCAAAAGTTCATGTCCACCATCCATGACATAAAGCTAGTTTTGTTCTTATTGGATGGTTATACTTGTGCACACGCTATCAAGACATAGCATAGCCAGCAATGCTTAATTAATAAGTTGTATGCTCATTCTGCCTGTTCATCGTCTGTCCAGTCCAGCAAGTAAAGCTCATAGTATATTAAACAATGAAGAAGACTACCTTTCTTGCTGTGTCTTTCCTGCATACCCAATTCAATAAATGCCCACTACATAAATAATTTACCTAGTACTATATACAAAGGGAAAATAGAGTACGTGGGCATCCCTATAGATACCTACGTACTGTGGGTATGTATGCAAGAGCTTTAAAGACAAAAAATCTTATGCCAAGCAAATCGCATTTCTAAACCTCTAGTTCTATCTATGCATATACATACTTATCAATTTGTAGATTTGTACAATTCAGTGCCACTCTTACAAAGCTACTACGGCTGCGGCTGTGATCATACACAAAAGGTAATCTTGCTATCATCACAAAATAGTTGTAGTGCTTTTGAGCTTAAAGAGCTGTACAGTGGAATGGAACACCTTAATAAAACTGCTACAGTTACTTTTATCATAGTGATATGGTCATACCATCGAATTGCAAAGGTAGGACGGAAGTTAAATGCCGAAACGGTTCTTGAAACCATCAAATACAATAAATTTTTTATCCTTAGTTACTTTAGTTTAAACGGAACATTGAACATAATAGAAGCTTATCTCCTTTATGTGAAGGTTGTGTCTGTCACTCTGTCTGTCTGTCCGTCCGTTTGCATTGTAACTCAAAAACTACATATTTGAGATATCCTGTATGACCAAGACGGTTACCAAGGACTAACTGATTGAAATATAAGGTCACCCTTGGAATTATGACCTCGCCTCCCCCCCCCCCCCATTTTTTGAAATTGAAACATACGGCAAGTTATGGTGTTGACATAATAAATTCAAATGTAAGTCTCAATTTACCCCAAGCATGGGTACTGGGAGATGTTGTGTGCATTGCATCCAATCACCACGGTCACAATAATGATCACCATGAAAAGAATGCAATTGCTTTTAAGATAACGCAAGCTCCTTTTCTACACCATTTACCACGGTTATGAATAAGTCTGCTTTTGACGATCAAGGAGTAGTAAGATAAAAGCAAGTATACTAATTTGCAATAGTGTTAATGTGGGATGCACTAATGGTAATGGTAAATTGCAAGTGTCACTAATGATAGCGATAAACAGAAAGGTAGGTAAATTACAAGACACGATGAGTTTGTTTACAAAATTAACTGATATTGTAGTTATATGGGAAGGCCAGACTCACCAGACCACGATAAAATGTGGCGGCTTTTCCATGTATTTACCTAAAATATTCATGAAAAGCATCACCCATGGGGATTTTTCCATATTAATGCAGCCTGTGCTTAAAGAACTGTATTTAGAACTCTAGTATCATACTTTGTAATTATAAATAACTCCACATCCAATACAGTGAATATGAATGTGTCACCAGAACTCTGTGCCTTGCCTGTAAGCACTATTGGCCTAGGACATTAGCATTTTAGCACGGACATTGTAAATGTAGGATGAAGGTATTTAGCCAGAATCTATTTATTTCGAGTTCAAGTTTCATCCTTTAACTATTGTAAAATATCATTGCCAATAGCCTTCAACTTTTATGTACAGTAGACTGCATCCCTAGCCTTTGTCCCCTTTGCATTGCTGTATTAACAAGGCAGAACCCAAGCAAGGGACATACAATTTTTCATTACTGTCCTTGTGAAATGTGAAGCACAATATACTATTATTAGTGGTAACACAAACACATGTACTTGTACCTATGTAATTTGAATATTTTGTATTCAAATTACATTAAGCAGCAGTGTATTATATCTACAAAGTCCATCCAAATTGCTGTTATGTATTTTAAAACCTTAAGTAATCAGGTACACATACGCATACCACGGAAATATAGGGGTGCTTATTAATTCCTATAGAACTTCCTATATAAATTATATTATACACAGCAAGCTTATGAATAGGTATAAATAGTCCAATATGGCTTACATACACATCATATCTTTCTACTCTAGACTCATGCTCACTTACTTAAAAGGCAAATAATAATAACGACTTAAATGTATCTGCGAGGTCATCTTTTCCCTTCTCATTTGCCTATTCGACTGTATCTTCCTCTTTGGTTTTAAATATGTAGCTATCTCTCAGTCAGAATAAATCTTCACCTTCAAGGCGAGCATGCTAGCCATGATTTATGAAAAGTACAATGCATATATTAAAATATTGAATGAATGATGCCAGGCTCATTGATCCTCCTAGTATACTAACCCACAGCCGATAAATTATCATTACTTACTCAACTAATAGTCACTACAGAGTTATTCATGTACGAACAAAAATATTAAGTAGTATAAATGGTTGTATTACTTCGTTGCACATTCGCAAGTCAAGGCTAAGGCAGAAGGGTACCCTGCCAAAATATACAAGGCAATGACATTCATCTAGAATAGGCTAGAGGGTATCTATCATAACTATTAATCAATGCTGACCCTGTAATTAGGCGTATTAAATAAATATTTCATAGCAATTCATAATATTTACACTGTAATGCAATCACATGATGCTGTCAATAGTACTATTTAATTTGCTACTAATTATGCTAGTCTGTAAGCCATATTTCTATACTATGGAGCAAAAGAGGTCAAGCTGTCAGTTCTCACCTTGCCTCCTATATGGGACTGTAACCGCACCAAAAAGTTGCTTCAAAAGTAACTTGATGACTAGAAAATCTATAAATAACTGATATCATCGCTTCGGATGTGGATTTTGGGGCATAAAGCATATATTCAAGAATCAGTATTGAGCAAACACATACACTTACAGCACAGCTCTACCCAAATATAACTAAACTTATCTAAACGTCACAACATGATGCAAAACAAATAATATTGTTCAAAATTAAAATGAATGCATGACAGTTTAGGAGCTTTACCATTAAAAACAAAGACCAGCTAGTAATAGTACCTAACTTATGTAATGAAAAGAACGAATTAAAATATTCGCACTAGAACAGTTAAATGATAGCATGCTTAGTTTTCTCTGTACATACAATATTTTATGTATAGCAAATCTTCCAACGCGTATGGTCAATACAGTACTACATACAATAGTTACAAAAGTAGCCACAGATTTAGGAATCATATATACAATCATTTTATTTCTGTGAGGTTATTCATTCGAGTACATGTCTAAATAATTGTAGATATGGGTTTAGATTGGGTTTAAGCTATATTATCAAAAACTCTGACAACTTCTGGATGTCCCTCCAACTTATCACATAAAACAGCAGCATCCGAAAGATCAGCTTCATTTAATTCAACTTTTTTAAAGGGAACATATTCTACATCGCTATACTCGATAGTGTAATTCATTTTTTCTAAAGTCTGTTTCACACCGAAGAAACTGCGTGGTTCTGGGTCTGTAATAAACTCAAAAAGTTGTCCATATTCCAAATCGTCTCTAAAATTCACTTCTTCTGCCCCAGCCTCTATTCCGTCGTCGACAGCTCTTTCCAGAGTTTCCGGAGATGCTAATAAGTTGTCCACAGCTGTACAGCGAATAATTCCCTTTTGTTGATAAAAGTAATTTGTGGCTTCAGTAAAAATTGTCCCTCTAGTTAAAACATTATAGTATAAATATGATTAATTTTGTGCTGTAATTAGCTTCATTGCAAAAGTAAACACAGATAGAAACGTAAAAAGTTATAATTTATTGCTTAACGAACTTGTTTTTTCGAAGTATAGTATTGAGTTCTTGTTTCGTTTTGTTAGGAGCAACTGCACTTACATCCACTGCTAAAATACATCCTCCTGGACCTTTCACCCAAACTATGGCATTTTTTAAATCTTTTGCTTGCTATTAATAATTTGATAAAGCATTAGAGAAACTGAAGGTATGCACAATATGATTTTCACAAGGAAATTTTTCTAATAGGTACCTGGGAACTTTGAAGAAGTTTATCAATACTTTGCATTGGTAGTTTAGCCTCCTTTGCTTGATTGATTACTTGTGTCAGCCTAGAATTTAGTTTCGGATCTGCATTGCCCCCTTCTACAATACATCGAAATACAATTGAGAAAAGTTAATTTTTATTTATTAAAATTATTCTTATATGAAAGTATTTATTAGTTGTTATTCGGTGTCACGTGGGATAACAGGATAGACAGGACAGTTAGCTTATTGTCCCTGCGATTACAACAAATTGTAATTGTAATCGCAGGGTAAATTTCGCTCGCTAAAATTTGACAGGGTAAATTTATGTTAAGAAATCTGAGAAATCTTTTTTGCTATTTGTAAATACTTAAAAAAAATATTACGAGATTTTCTTTCGAATATCCATATAAAGAAGCTACTTTATATGTTACTGGCTTTAAACTGACTGTTACTGTTATCGTTAAATATTTACCTTTTATAGCTACTCGCATCATGTTACTTATTTTCTGAAGATCCTTTGCTCGTTGCCCATCTTTTAGAGCTTTGACATGTTTTATGTTGGCCCATTTACTGTGACCGGCATTGCGGCAAGGTTGATCTAAATGAAAAACAAAATTTACACTTTCGTAAGTTGTAAGGATGTTACAGTGAAAACCTTACATGCATAAAAGCATTCGAATGGTGAAAGCGGAAAGAGAAAGCTGGTGTAAGTTAACTTTCTTCCATATTAGCTCTAGATAAATATGTATCCCATGTTAATCAATTCAACTCGTCACCTGCCATTGCACAAAATATTTGGTCAGGATTCCAAAATAAAGTAATTTATGTTTTAGGTTAAGTAATTTCCAATCAAACTTAAAAATGAGTTTAAGGCTAACGAGCTTTACCGAATTCAACATACATTTTGACTTTATCACTTTATCATCATTATACTTAATACATGCACGAAAAAATATTTTTACACAGAAAAAAACAAGATCTTACATAATTTAAGCAAACTAGGTGTATAAATTATTTTGGCTAGTACCCATCATACTGACATATTATATTCTAAGATTCTTTCTTGCATGTTTTGCGCTATTGTTTGTACTTTAATTTATTATTTGTCAATTATTCGTAAAATTGTAATTTATGCTAAATCTGATTTATTTAACTGTTTACTTACACAAGGATGTGGCTTCTATACTTTTCCATATGAGCAAAAGAGATGAATTATCCTGAGACCACAGAGAACTCTGACAAATACTTTTACCAGAATTGTATCTTCCTGACATTAATGTTAAGTATTTTACCGTTTTCATGGTTCGATTCATCACTTACTAATTTAGTCAGTTACGATACAAAAAAAGGATTAGGTATCTGAGTGCAGTGCGATTATATTAAAAATTAGCATTTAAAAGGTTCGATCTTCGGGAAGTACTTCGAAAGAAAGTTCTTTCCTGCAGAACAACACACGGCAGGACAAATATTTGATTTTCGTGTACGTGTAGTCACATAGAAGAGAACCAAGGAAAGTTTGAGAATTTGGATACACTTTACCAGATTCAAAGTGCTTTAATACACATCACATCAGAAGTTAGTGACATATTTAAGAAGCAACTACTAAACTGCCTTTTAAGCCTAACAACAAAAGAAGCAATCAGAAGCAATCCTACAATTTATTTCTGGCATTATTATCGCATTGCCTTTTCTCTCAAACGCGAGTTGATTGGAATCCTAAGAGTTGGTACGCTATTAATTTATACTAATTAATTAACAACCATTTTTAGTCTATTTAACCTTCAGAATCAAGACTATAAATAATTTTCGAAAGTAAGGTGATACATCAACAGAACAGAATAAATCACTGTCAATGCCAACAATACCAACTGATTCTGATTGTTGTACTAATTAATTTTAATATCATATTTAAAAAATGGCAGATCTTTGATATTGTGATTGTACTTTTAAATGAACTTGTACTGTGTACTCCTCAATATTGAAATTCTTGATTCCTTTGTTTGTCAGATCAGCTGAGTTCCTCTTGTCACCGGTCCGGTCACAGCATTCGGTCATTCAAGTGTCAACAACTGCCAAGCGTCAAATTATTTTATTCTTGTTAATACGAAAGATTAATTACCAACAACCAACGTCGCCAACGTGTCAACATACGTTTACTTCTAAATACCGACACTTTTTTGCGAAGTCCATCTTTAGTAGTTGTCTTTTAGATTATTGTAAGTTAACTTTTTAACTCTATCTTGCGTGTGGGTGAATGTGATGTGTGTCTATGTCTGTACTCTATCTTTTAAAGTGCGAAAATTGTCTATGCTGTAGCTGTAGCTGTTTAACGGGATGTAAATCATATTTTGTTTGATTGGATTTTGCTAATATTGTTAAATTGTTATATCGTATAGTGTTATATCATGTTTACAATAACAATGTATGCGATAAACGATAAATTGCAAATTATTGTGAATGCGATACGATGCATGTTTTGCAATGCAACATTGCAATGTTTTAATTCACTAATCGCTTTCTCCTTTTTACACCAACAATGTTGTGTTTAATTTTGGTCTACATTTATTGATTTATTGGTTATTTTTTGAAGTATAGCTAACTTAACTTTTGTATAAGGTTAGGTTTATCCATACAAGCCATACATTTAATTTTAGAGTGTCTTCTGTGCACGTACCTTTGCAGAATCACAGTTTAACAGACACGTCGAAAATTATTGCTAGAAAACCGTACGATCAATTCGTCAATCCCCCAGGCCATACGGTTGCAATTGATTAATTCATCATTAAGAAAGCCAGAGTCAGGACATATTATGACATATTGATTCTCTTATTGTTAGTAGTGGAAAGCTTGTCAGCTTTGTTTAAAATGCAGTAAAGTATGTATTCTAAAAATGGTAACTAAAAATCAATAAATCGCATGCTATCTGTAAAAGATGTAAATGTAACGAATGTTTGGTATGATATATTTAGGTGTATTTTGAAAAGTATATAATATGCTGTTTAACCATAGCTATCGTTTAACGATTAACGTATCAAATGACCACAATTATCAGTAACAGTTTTAACGTTTGCAGGAGAAAATGTCCTTTTCAAGTAATGCGTCGAGGTTTGCCTTCCTTGTTGACGACGCTCCAGATCCATTTGAGACTGTAAAGAAGAAGGGTACTAAGGTTAAAACTGACCAAGATCAAAAGTCCAAAAAAGCAGGGCAAGCTACGAAGAAAAAGTCTGGAAAAACTGCTGCTGAGAAAACTAAAGAGGTATAAATTTTCCTTACCTTTTCCCCTATTCGTTAATCTGAGGATGAAAAAGGCATAATATAGACATATTTCTATAACCAACTTGCTCTTTTGTTTACAGCTACAGAGCATGGCATTCGGGGGTTCAGAGGGAAAGAAAAAGAAAGCTGTCCCACCTCCTAAAAGTGAGTCATCAGGTAGTAGCATTAGGACATATAACGGCAGTGGAGACACAAACGGCAAGCAGAGACCTGAAGGTGTGACTGAAGAACAATGGCAAGAATGGCAGAAGCGTGATCAAGATGTACGATTATATGCTTTGTTGTTTATTCTTAAGAATTTTGACACTCATGTGTTAATATCATATTTATGTTATTGTTTAGTATGTCTGTGGAACATACGAGTCGGATTTAGAAGCTGCTTTGATGCAATCAAAAATTGATTATCAGGAACAGGCACGCTTAAAAACTGAAACGCAAAAAACAAAGGCTAAGAAGAAACCTGTTCCTGTTTCGCTAACTGATTTTAATGCCAAACTAAATGAGGTAAAGAAAACGCTTAACTGATTAACTCTTAATAAGGATAATTAATATTGCAATTTTTAATACATTTGTTATAGGGAAACTCTTTATCCAATTCTCTTTCGCATATTAATGGACCCTTAAATAACGGTTACTCTTACGAAAATCCAGAAGAAGTGCTGGAAAGATTTCGAGAGGAAGCTCAGAGAGAGATAGAACGCGAAAAGCAAATTGCTCGGCAGAGGCAATTGCTTTTGTCTCGCAATCTGCAAGCTGTAATGAAAAGCACAAGTATCATTATGCCAATTACCCAGATTTGGTCACTCACTAACAATGTAGTATTTTATTTCAGATACACCAACCGCCCGTTCAGCTTTCTCCGGGCGAGTTGGAATTAAAGCAATTAGTTCAGGAGAAAGATCTCGTGATCGCTACTTTGACTGATGAAAAAATGCTACTTATTGATGAGCTTGATAAATCTAAATCTCGTGTCAAAAAACTATGCAGTGTCTTCAGTGATGCTCAGCGTAAGTTAAATTTTTATTTAAAATACAATTTTTAATTTACAGTTAATTTTGTAATTTAAGTTACATAATAGGCATTCCCTGATATTGTCTTCATTATAAAATATACGTAGAATTTAGTAAAATGTCTTATTTTGATTACATTTAGTAGGCATAATATGTGTCAAAAATATTTTTGGTTGTTTATTTTGTATTTTGTATAATTACATTTATACCTGTTTATATTTACATTTTTATGTATTTAGGTTAATAATATCACTGTAACACTCTCTAACTTTATTAATTTTTTATTACAGTCAAAGAGAAAGCGATGCTGGTTAACGAAGTAGAAAAACTTAGCAAGCTGAACTCAGATCTAAACGATGAAGTTAAGCTGTTACATTCGCAGTTGGAACAGGAGAAATCCAGGGCACATGCAGCTTTGATTGAGTACAGGAAGCTGGTGGAGGTTGGTTCATTTAATCCAATTAATCTAATCCTGTAGGACTGCATAACCAGACTATATGGCCACTACATATTCAATATTCTTGTCACTGGTGTGGTGGATAATTGTTTATTATTATTATTATTTATAATTACACTGATTTGATTTTTTCAGCAAACTCGCCGACGAAATAACACAGACGCAAGCCAATAAACCCAAGTCACAGTGGAAAATAAATTCTAATCAGAATGTCAATCATCAGTACTACTACACTATTGGTTATTTACTTCTAAAGAGATGTTTTGCTTTCCAATCTCTTCACTAAAATCTTCAAAGTATAAATAATATACTCTATGCAATGAAAATACGTAAATATACCTCAGTGTCTCATTATCCCATAAACCCACCAGCCGGATAAGAACAGCTACGCTAATTATCAAACTTATTCATTATTTGGTCCAAAGTTATCAATTTTGTTATGGTACACTGAAAATAATTATTTTACAGCTGCCACTACCAATACTGCAAATATATTATATGAATAAAAATTGTATAGTTTATTATAAATGTATGTCCAAATACAAATCTAGTTTCATGTTAAGAATAAGTTATAATGTAAAAGTAAAAGTATATTAGAGTTAGATCTTGCAAAGATATACTGAATTGCTATGTACTATGAAGGTTAAGGTTTGTATATGTATCATCATGTTATACTTAATATAAGCAGAAAATTTTTATGTTGCGTAAAATGATAATGTAGTATAAAAGCATTCTGTTGCATGCGTAGCCACTTTTACAGATGCCTCTCACTGAAGTACTAGAATATAGTAGTAGAATTGAACAAAGTTTGTTGTAATTTTGTGTACTATGTATTTTAAGGCATCATGTAGCTGAGCAATTGGTGTAACCAATGTACTACACACTACATCTATTATGTTTGTTAAGTTTAATTAATTTAATCGTTAGTATGTAGTATTTGTACATCTAAAGCTGATTCATTCTAGATGTTTCGTTCTGAGGACTAAGCTAATTAAATCCGATTTACGCCTTTAGTTAACAATCGAAAATGAAAATATTGTGTTCGTCTGCTTCATTTAGTTTATTTATACTGCATTAACAATTAACTAGTAATTGTATTACATATTTATAAGTGTTGCTAAAAAGCTTGATACTACTAAATTAGAATAATCTAACTAATAACTCATGCAAATCAATTATATTACTAGAAAATATCAGCTCAATACGTCAAAGGGTACTCCTTAGATTTTTTAAACAGATTTATAAATTAATGGATTACGAATGAAAGGTACAGTGATTAATAGAGTTCGATAGAAAGTAACTAAATACTGCAATGAGATCAATGGAGACTGGAAAATGCCAGCAAAGCATTACCTTGTAATATTATTATAGAAATACGTGTCGCCTCTGGAGTATGTAATCTCTGTAATTGGATGAAGGTACCGTTGCCATCTTCATTATATTTATAATCTAATTTAGTTATAGTCATAAGGTGCCTGCTTAATACTTACGATATTGCCAATATGCATTTCTCTGTTGGTTTGCCTGCTTACAACTTACATTTAATATATTGCATTACATAAAGTAGGTACCTACTACCTACATACACTCATATGACATTCTTTACGTATTTTTTATAGATTTCTGTAGAGCTAAGGCCACATTTTATATTTATAGGTATTAACTTTTCAGCAGTTCAAGACTGCGTAGTGTTGTAGTTATTGTCCGTATAAGTGAAGCCACGAGCACTCAGAAGATAACTACATCATTTGCCGCTATCTGTAAAAAGAGATAAGAGGGCAGAAGAAAGCAAGCTGAGTCAAATTCTATTTGATCTTCTTGGAAAATCCACTTTTAGTTGAGTTGAGTTGACGTGAAGTCAAACTGAAACTAGGACGGCTAACGGGGAGCAAAGGAAGGAAATACAATGCAACACAATACGGCAAGTAGTGAGTGAAAGTAGAAAAAGGATATCTATTAAAATAAATTGAGGAAAAGGAGAACATTAGATTACATAATACTCGTAAGTACTAAAGTAACACAGATCATGCAGATAAAAGAATTTCTATCATCTCATCAGCTTCTTACAATTCCTTTGTGCTCTTTTCCCCTTTTACTATCTCCCTATGTGCCATATACGCACATAATAATATAACCTTAACAATTACAACTCCTCATATGACATGTACATGTAGAAGTACGATAGTAATATTATTATACCCACTTTTGCCAAATTCGGTTAATATAAGTACCGAAACCTAGCCTTGGTGCTCACAAGGGGCGTATAATAAAATCCCCAATTTAAAATGAAAAAGTTCCCTGAGCTAAGTAAAAGTCTTTGCGTCAATATGTCAAAGAATAAATACCTTCATAGCTGTTGTACTAACAAGTACCAGAGATTCAGTTATGTGTAACCTTACCTTTAACTACGTAGAATTGCAAGACTCGCTATCTTCCTCTAATTAATGATGGTTCGTCTTCTGTATGAAAAAATGAGTTACATAAACGCGTATGTAAGCGATTAATATACAATTACTTTAAAGTGTCTTTTATAAAGTATGTACATATGCAGGTCAATTAAATTTCAAATACTGTATTCACTAATAGTGACTGTAAATTGGCAATCAATTTACGTAACATAAATTGACTGTGAGCTACTTACTTGCGTAAACTGAGAAAGCAAAACTTTCTCTTCTATTACTTAAGCACACTTAATTCATATACATTATGTAGTTTATTCCATGAAATAATATTTTATTGAAGTTTTATGCCTACAGAGAGCGCCAATCAAATGGGAACTGAAAATGAAAGTTTTTAATGGTTTCCCTTTGTAAAAAAGTAAGGCAAATGGTTCCATATTTACTATGCACACTGTATATTCCAAAAAGAAATAAAACTTTAGCTATGTTATGCAGCGTGACCCTTAAATCATATGCTTTCCTTTTATATATAGAAGCATCATTGAAAACTTTCACAAATATTTGATTTTGAGTTGAAACTGTAATAGCACTATGCTGTGCGCCCTACATTGTGAATCTTTATATCCACTAAGGAGCTAAGTATGCCTCCTACTCAGATACGTTTCTAGATTAAAGGTTTCATCGTACGAAGAATCCTTTTGTTTGTGTATGACTGCAAATAATAACTAATACGGTAATACATAATGGGTATAAACTAAGCAGCGCTGTTTGTTTTGTCATTCCAATTAACTTTCACTCCAGCTGAATATCAAACAAAACTAAATGTATGTGTAGGTAAGTACCTATACTGATGTGACCGGATAAGAAGGGTTCTATTGATAAGACTTATCTAAATATATTATATCTAAATAATTTTCCAGTGCATATATTAAAGTTGTATGCAAACTATCATCCGAGGTATGCTTGTTTGGCAAGCAGCACAACAATTTTGCAATGTTTTGATGTGATGTACTGTTACATACACGAATGTATAGTTTATAAAGTTAAGAATAAGGATTTGAGCTGCAGTGTATGGTAAACAGAAGCATATCTACTAGTTAGGGAAAGAGTAAGGAATGAGTATCTGTACAGTGCAGTGGATGATAAAATAAATACTCGGCTCAAGTCAAAAGGGTTCATGATCAAATTACCCTTTTGTGATCTTTGATCTTATTCTGATTCAGTTTGGATAGAAGATGGGGTAGCACTGGCAGACAAGGCAGGGTACCTAACCTAACCTCTTTCTCTTATTCTCCGACTCCCATATCCTGCCCCCTTCACCTTTCAACAAAATCCAATTTAGATTATACATACTACATACAAACTATGTTTATGTATGTACATATACCTCGTGTGTGTCTACCTACTTACCTTTGTCTTATTTTATATTACAGAGAAGAGACATGACAAGACAGTAACATACATATAGCAGTGGATTGTACTTTGTACTTATAGAATAGACAGACATTGGAAGTCAAAGACAAACAACTAAAGTAAACCACATAATAATAATATGAGAAAGCAGACGACCCGACGGCCAACGCAACGCATTCATCTTTTCTTTCCTCGACTCTTCATCTCAAACTAACCTTAAGAAAACACAAGGGAAACCAATAATAGATTTGCTCAATGTTACACTTACATAGTACAGTGTAGTATACCAAGCTAGTCAAACTACCTACAACTACATTCATACTATGCTACAATATATTTACAAAATGAAATTCTCAATCGTGACAACTAGGCTGGACTAGACGCATATACAATATATACGAGTATCGTAGGTAGTACAATACACAACCCAAACATTGTCACAAAGCTTAACAATGACATTTTTCTGTATTTGCATTTGCATCTGCTCATTTAATTTTTAAAAACGTACTAATGTAGGAGATTATGGTACGAAATTGGCCCTCAGGTATTTTGGGTAAAAGAATATTTTCCCATTTTTTAGCAATAATGATTAATAATTCAGTCAATAGTTATTGTGAACCTGTTGTGGACTATGTAATTTAATAAACCAGTACAACCGGAGTGTACTAAATGTATCGTCGGTGGTAAAAGTAGTAATACCAATTCATGTCCATGCATTTGTTTAAATATTATTTAATAATTATTTATTTTAAATATATAATGACTGTATTGTACAGTACAGCATGCCATTGGACTGTATTGTGCAGTATAGCATAGGCCTGACAGACGGACAGAAAGTTCATTCGCATAAATGTATCTGCGATACATTAATAAGGTAAGGTTTAATAACGTTGGTTTGCATTGCATTGGTTTTACAGTGCCAGCACTTGAGCGGCACCACTTTTCCTATACTAATCAAAGTAATTAAATATTATACATAGCTCCTTATCAAATCCATATCGTAAAGTTTCCTGAGGTATAATAATGGCATAAACTATAATGGTATAATTAGCCATGATTAAAAAATAATGGAATGAACCGATTTAAGCCTTAAGCACATACTCATACAATAGTGCAGTACCATGTCTCGTATAATTAGATCACCAATAATAAGCATGTCCATGTAAATAGCTTACCCCATTACAATGTATTGCATACTCAAAATTCTCGCATGATTTGACCTGCTGACAGTAATATTGATTGACGCATGGATTCCCTTTTTAATTATTGACTAAGGCTTCAGAAATCAAATCGTGATATGCTATTTTTATCAAAATGGCCCAGCGCACCTGTTATACTAATACGTGAATTACCTACTTGAGTTTTACAGTTGCTAATTAACTTATTACGTGTGTTTATCAAGAGTTTTGTTTTGGTTTAGAGTGCGATCAATAGTTTGTTAATTAAACTATGATGATTCTCAAGTGTCCATACCTATGTACGTATAGGTTATATGATTATGATTAAATAAATTGTCCATTATGTGCATGGAGAATAGGAAATTAGAGATTACAGAATATTAATGCAGAAGTTTATTATTAGTAGTTCATTGTCATTGAGACGCTAGGCTTTTGCTCTGCTTTGTGATTGGCAAGCTCCTTTTTTCGCATTTGAGGAACAACAATGGGACGATATTATATTGCACTTATTAGCATTCTGCTTGGAGTCTTTGCAGTTGAGGGGGCTCAACGTTTGCGTAAGTAATTTTCCAAGAAGGCATCTTTCCATTCTTTTGTAGCTTTCATAATATTTAATGAGTTCAGCTGAGTTGTTGAGTAGATACCGAGACAAGTAAGTGACTGTAGGAGAAAAGTCACGTTGTTGAAGATGTTATGTACGTAGTACAATAGCTGGGTAGTCAATAGTCAACCCACTCCAGTTAGTTGAACAATTGAATTTGCAGAAAATCAAATTCCGAGAAAAGGTGAAACTGAACTCTAACGATTTCATCGAATCTTTCCTTTTACTTTGGATTTGTTTAGAGTCGTACAATGTGGATACAACAAAGATCACTGTATCGGGTATCAGCTCAGGCGGGGCGATAGCAACCACCTTCCATTTTGCTCATTCCAGCCAAATTTCAGGATGTGGAATCTTTGCCTCCGGTAAGTAAATATGTAACAAAGGATTTCCAAGAAAGCTACATGTATTTATATACCTTGTATTGTACTATTAGTTACTTAGTACATAAAGTACACTTCTATAATCACATACTTGAGAGATTATTGTTGCAAAATCGTTATTATTATTTAGCAATGCTACTTTCTTCATGCAATCTAAAGTTTAGGTGAAAATAATTCACTAAATTACATTCTAATTCTAATTCTAGTTCCATATATGTGTGGCTTTGGAGGTCTTGCTGCCGCAACGACTTGTATGACCACACCAAACTTGGTCAATGTTGCTTTCCTCATAGCGGAAGCTAATTCTCTTGCTAACACTGGGCAAATTGATTCGACAGCAAATATCAGAGGCAGCAATGTATTCGTATATCATGGTTCAGCAGATACAGTTGTAAGACCAGGTAAAAAATTGGTCTCGTTTTTGCTAAATATATTAATACTTCTTTTATAGATTCCTTCATGAAATCGTTGTTTCAATCCAGTACATATAATAATTCCATTTATTCTAGGTTCGGGACAAAATGTTCAACAAATGTACCAGAATTATGGAGCAAATGTAGAAACTAAATTTGACCTCGCAGCCCACCATGGCCAAGTAATACTTTAGTTAGTAAATAGTTCTAGTTTCTAGTTCTATAGTTAGTTGTACCTGTAAAAATAACTTTAATTTTAACATTAGATTTTAAGTAGGTACCTGGTTACTTATTTTTGGACATTCTCCACAGCCTTTTATTAACATTTTTAATTTAATTACCTGTATAACATTAGCCAACCGATAATTATGGATCACCTTGCGGTTCCCCTTCTGGAAATACCGCTTACATAAACAACTGTGGCTACCAAGGAGCCTTTGAGATGCTGAACAGCCTCTATGGAAAGACGCTAAGCCGCCCAACCTCTGCAACAAGACCAAATGGTCAATTCATCCAGTTTGACCAGTCTGAATTTTTCACCTTCAGCCCAGCTTTGTCCAGCATGGACAGAGACGGTTGGGTTTACATTCCTTCCGGTTGTGCAAGTGGTGCAAGTCGCTGTCGCCTTCATATTGCCTTCCATGGTTGTGCTCAGCATGCGTAAGTTATTTATTTTAATACTCAGTAACTAAAAGTATATAATAATAATATTAAGCATTAAGGCAGCGAGTTAGGAGTAAACTTTCACAATTATGTTTGGAGGGCAAAAAAGAGTAAGGTTAGTTAGAATGTGTCCTACCAATTGTTTTTAATGATGGCAATACATTAAGAAAATTAAGATATACATATTACGACAGTTTATGTATATGAATTAGTATAAATTATAGATACAGTTCATTTCAAGTACGAGTACACACATAGAACTCTTAGGTTATGAAGGTTGAAGTTTAGCTGAACATGTGTATTGGACTACTTAAGTTTATAACTGCCTGAATGTAAATACATATAGATTATAGTAGATAAAGGAGAGATGTATAGAGATAGTTAAGAAGAGTTAGTTTATGTAGGTCCTTTGCTAACTCAACTCAAGCAAATAGTAATAAGTGAAGCAAAGAGGCCGTAAAGTTTGGCCCGAAGTGATGATAACCAAGAGAAAGTCAAATCACCATCTACTCATCCTCATCCGCCACAAAAAGTTAATTTCTTCTCTCTCTCCCTCCCTTTCCTCACTTTCTCTTTCTTTGTATTTGTGTGCTAGTTGTATGTATAAAGAAAGCCTTTACATTTAGTTTCTTATACAGACAAAAAGCAGGAACCTAAAAGAAAGTATTACTTGACTAGCTACAAATACAACTAGTCTACTCTCGGCTAAATCCACTTACATACTTTACATGTACATACTACAGTAGTACTGCACTGGTTGCTTTTATCCTCCTATGTAGACTTTCTCTATTGCTTTTGGTAATTTAGAATTTTGATGGCTGACTGGAATTTCTTTACGTAAACTGGTAAACTCTTTCAGAAGCTTAACACAGATACATAACTCCTTTCTCTCTCCTCCTGCATGCTGATTTACAGTATAGGTATAGTTCTAGAAGTAGAGTTTGTATTTCTGATACATGCAAATGTAAATTCATTCAAATGGAGTCCACCATAAAGCATAATCTGCGCATAACAACGTGCTTACAAACTAACTACGTACAAGATGCATTTGTACTTATACAGAGAAAGTGATAAAGCAAAAAAGAAGGCCAAAAACAGGATTCTATTTTTATGGTCCTAACAATAAGTGTTTTCTTGCTTATTCGTTAGAGACGTTGTTAGTCGTATAAAAGACGAATATTATGTTACCCATTCAATTTATTTAGCTATGCCATGTCTTTCCATGAGTTTTGTAATCTTATGCACGTTATTATTACGGAGAATGTAAATATACTATATTTATTTATTAAACTAAGTATAGTATGTCCATATAGTACACACACCTATGCATTCTATGCAGTAATGTGGCTATATATATCATACTATTTATTCTGTCGAAAAATCACTGCATACGTCGTGTATATTATGTGTATGTACTGCTAATACAATATGTACAATTAGTATTTTGTAAAAGATTGTGTAGTTCGAAGAATTTAGTGATAGTATCAAGTATCAACCATGCCTATCAGATATAAGCATTATTAGCTGCGATGGCCAAAAATGACTGTTAACCATTTTTGGCCATTATTTGTAAGTATAGTACATTATACAACTTTACACTTATATAATATACTGGACTATGTGGAAGTAAGAAATGTATTCTTCATAAAGTATGCAGATCAGTAAAGGCAAGTCAAGTCGGCACTTAATGCCTGCTAACAAGAACTTCTAATGTCATCTGTCTTTTCTTTGAGTCCTCTCCAGTGACTCTGCCCTGTATTTCTATTATATTATTAGCCATCTATTACAAATAAGAAAGTGGACTAACTATCCATTTCCGTTTAACTATAATTAACTATTCTGTAAATACTTACAGATATAGCAGATATAACTACATAGTTACTACACTACAGATATGTAGTGTATGAGTGTATGTATCTTTATAAATGGTACAGCATACCACAATTTGTTCCTTCTGTATTTATAATATTTATTGCTGTATTTTACTTTTGTGATTTAGATACAATAACCACTACTACTGCTATACTTAGTTAAATGAAATTGCTATTGTTGTTACCGTGCAATGTGCTGGATAAACACAGTTAGGGATTTTTAATATATGTAATGGTACGAATAATGCCTTTACTTATTTACTGATGTGTAGTATTAAGTATTTAGATGTATGCTATTCGAAGATAAATGAATGAATGGTTACTTAGAAAGGCTATCGGAAACTTTGTAATGTATAGTTATTATTCCATGGTAAATAAGGAGTACAATATCTAAAGATTTTCAAAAGCCTAGATATAATTAGACCCCTCAAGAATTTACTTGGATCCCTGGCAAACCAAATTAGGTACAAGTGGCTGACATACCTATAGTTATAGTCATAAGCGTATCTTTTATTCTTTTTCAAAAAATACATACATTTATTTGGGGGAATAAATAATTAAAATATTCTAACGTAGAAAATGTTTGGCACCTTGGTAAAAGCAATGAATTTCTATGAAACGAATCAACACATGTGGAGAACTTAGTCTTACTGTCTTGGTCTGTTGATAGCTTCTGCAGAAAAAGTATTATGTATTTTGTGGAGAGAAATGTTTAACATAGGAACCTAGTTAAGTAGGTTCTTGTACAGACACCCGCACCCGTTCAAGTACTCCGGACACCTAGGTATTTAGGTGTTGTTGTATGTACTCTACTAGTTCTAACAGACTTTTATTTCATATGAATAGAGCTCATGTCACATACAATTTAAATGATCATATAAATTAAATTTACTAATGTATTTAACACAGATTCACCAAGCTAAAGTTCTTGTGTTTTATTTTGTACGTATACTATATGTATGAAAGCATACATACTTTGATTAAGTACATACATTTACTGTTATTTACAGTATAAATAATGCTTTGAATAATTACTGGTAAGGTAGTTTGCGTGTGGTAATGGTAATAGTAATGAAAAGGTTATCTAACTTGTTTTATTGTGAGTGTATGCATTTGTATGATCGTTACTGATATTTGGTTTGTTGGACTTTTGCTAAAAATAGAAATGCCATTGGGGATACTTACGCGACTAAAACTGGTTACCTGGAAGCAGGAGAGCTGAATAATATCATCGTCCTCTTCCCACAAGCTGTAGCAATCGCCTCAAATCCTTCGGGATGCTGGGATTGGTTCGGATATCTTAATAACTTTTTCCGTAAGTGGAAGTTGACGCATTCCATCCGCTTGTCTTTTCCCTGCTTCCCCCGTTGGCTACTTATATCTTTCTCCAGGGTATGAATGCATATTTCCTCTTTCTGTCTAAAAATTAGCACTAAATGCTTTCTAAACATTCTTATTCACATTTTACTTCCACTGCTAAATAGCTTAACAAAAAAATCAAAAAATCCCGTTATTCTAAATTAAGTACATTACAGTACAGAATTGCAATATACTTTCCCCGTGCACCTTTCTCTTTTCTGCTTTCTCCTTCCATTCCTTCACTCCAGATTTTATATTCCATTTATAATATTTATCATACACATAACACATCCTCGCTTGCTTACCTTTAGCGGAATGCACAAAAATGTCCATACTTTTTGTAACTGTGTGCATTGTGCCATATAATATTTGCAAAGAAGCCAGCCAAGCCATTTGCTTTAGCTACATATCTTTTTTGATTCTAAATTCCACTGAACCAAAGCCAAAGCACGTACGTATATATTTAGAAGGAGACAGATTCATAGCTGCAGATGCAGAAGCTACAAGCTATTTACATAGCTACATTCACAACAGGAATATTTGAAGGTATTTGCTACTGCACGCAGAATAGAATACACCTAAATAGGTTAGGTAAATTGTAAATCTAATGCAGAAAACAGAGTAGCGCCGTTACCGTGTACTTTACGTGGCTTTAAGTTCTATGTAGTGTATCCAGTATCTAGTATAGGAAATCTCTTTGCTCCGTTAGTCTTTGGCTGGTTTGGTTTGATGTGTAGTGTAGTTGTATTATAGTTGTAGTGTGGTGCTCTGCTTTTGTGGATAAAAATTCAAATCAAATGGAAGAAGCGAGAGACGAACAATGAAAAAGATTGTGAAAGCCAAAAAAGTCGTAGGCGGATTTCTTGTTGGCTTGCTTGAGCTGCTTTTGCTTGGCTGGCTCTCTGGATCTCGTTGTTTGGCTTCCAGATAATGTGGCTCTTTCTATGCTACAGAGATTTTTCCTATTTCATATGCCAATCGTTATGTAATGCAACAAAACCTAATACAGACACCAAACGGTACTTTCCTATTCTACTTATTCTACTAAAAGCTAAGCCAAAACTATTCTTTTACAAAGTAATGTAATGTATTACTACTTACGCTCAGGTACCTTCCTTTTACTTACATAGCATAGCATAGCATAACATGACACTGAAGTAAAGTAAGTAACATAACTACCTTCCTTATAAAAAAGTGTAGTCTAAGTGTAAGTGTAAGGTAATACTATCTTCTCTACTCTACATAATAATAATATTATTACGTTAACGTTAGTAGCTTCTATACCTTAAGTATAACTGTAGTGTTTATATTTTACCTTTATAGAATTCTGTTCTGTGTGGATACGGCCATGGCTTCCAGCGTTTTAGGGTTGTAGTGTTGTAGTTGTAGAGTGTACTGTAGTGTACTGTAGTGCCATAGTTTTGTTATTCGTTTCTGTTTGGTTGATGCCTTAGGCCATTGACTTCCCATGACGTATGTATCAATTCTATATGCTATTGTTAGTGTAAGGAAGACTACAAAGCATTCACGGGATAAAATAGTAGCAGTGGAGAGAGAAAAGAGCTACAGAGAAGAAAAATGTCGAGAACACTCTTTAAAATGGAGCTAGAGAGAGAATCCTTGCTTTCCTTTTGCTTCGTTTACATCGTTGAGGTCTTTTAGCTCCAGCTAAGCCCATAAGTAAGCAGCTAACGCCAATCCAAAGCCAACGACGAAGAAAAAAGGAAAAAATCCCAGCAACCTGCTACTCCTTGGCGTTGGCTTTGGCTTGCCGTGGCATGGCATGGCATTGCATTGCATTCTAAGCTATGGAAAAGCTAACGATAAGCAAAGTAAAGTAAAAGTGCACACATTTCAGTCCACTTTCTCTTTAGAAAAGAATATTCTTTATAGAGTTCTATAGTGTGGCTCTTGTATTTATGTAGAAAGTACAGTTAGGATACAAGTTATCTAATGTAATGGCAGCTTTAAACGTTTCTCTCTCTTCAGATATACATAAGTAACAGTTGTACTTGTACTTTGTACTATGCTCTTCTTCCCTTTCCCTCCTTGCCCTGCTGGGGACTCCTGTCTATGCTGTCTGCCCTGCCTGACTCAATCTACATATATTCATAACTACAACAATACAACCGGGAGACACTGGAGGAATACGTTCGTACATTCTTCAGGATTTTCAGGCTTACATATCCACATAGGTACACTTTATACAATACAATGATATGCTAAGTCAAGCCAACAAGCCAAGTCATCTAAAGATAGAAGCCAAAGCAAGGGTAAGTAAATGAAAGAAATAATACTCACGGTAGTATTTACAAATGTCGTAGGCAAGAGAACACATCAGGCAATAAGACCAATCACTCTAGTATAGGAAAATCTCTTTAAAGAATTGAGTTGACTACAATGTCATTGAATAAAAAAAATAAAAAACTATTTATAGAAAGCATAATTACAGAAGTACCTACAGCTACGTAAGGATTTTAGGAAAGTTACTGCTTTTTCGCATAGAAAACGTATAAAAAGCAAATCAAAGTTATTATAGACCCTCTCTGACTGTTTTGACATACTGCCTAGTACATATACCTAGGTAAGGTATGTGCATAGAATAAAAAGAGGGATAATACAGTTATAGTAGTATCCTTAGCACACCTATCCTGTAAGTATAATATTGCAGTTCCACTAACTACTCAACAAGGAATAAAGTTAGAGAAGAAGGAGAACACCTAACGTAGTATAGAGAGTGAAATGTGAAACGTCATATGAAAAAGTAGTTGTATATGCAGATCTCTTTAGGAATAAGGAGTGTAGTAATAATGTAGGAGTGTTGTGTCGTTTGTATGTGAGCCAGTTGAGTAGTACATTATTATTATGGGCGTAGCAGGTACTTACCTTCCTATTTTTCCTCTGCACACACAAGAGATGCACTTATCCTCTTATCTTATGGCTTTCCTTACACTTACACCCTACCACAGCAATTCTATACAAAACAACAACTTTCCCTCTAAAAGCAACTTGTGCATACGACTACGACAAAGCGAAATAAGTTATAGCCAAAGCCAAAGAAGGCCTACCTAACCAATACAAGTACTGACTGTAAATATAGGAATGGAGCATACCTCTAAAAAGCTATGCAAATGTTACTCATAGTCAGTTCAGTCTCTAAAAATGCATGGAACTAGCAATCTTGTCTTGAAAATGTGTATTAAATACCTAGCTGTCTGGTATGCATATAATATAATCTGAAAGATACACTTTGAAGGTATTTTAGACATAGGTATGTTTGAATGGGTATACTTAAGTAACACAAAAGTATATAAATAGTTGAGAGGGAGGGATAGATGTTAAAAGAGAGTCGATACCTTAAGCAGGAGAAATTCCTTCAACTGTAGCTTCCATAATGTGCAATATTTCCACCTCACTTCACTTCACATCTGAATAAATATACCTTATGTACATAGTTACTGTACTGCATTATTTAGCAGAGGACCCTACACAATATCTTTACTTATATTTGTACATACATTTGTACTAGAGTCAGAGTCACACAATAGCAGACCACATCTTCATATCATATCCCATGCAGTCAAATAAAGTCAACTCAGCCAGCCAAGCAAAAGCAGGGCATCCAGTCAAAGCGAAACGAGACCAAAATCAGCAGGAGGCAAAGAAAGAATAAGCAAAAGGGTATTTCTATATCTTCCATCTCTTTACTACTTCATACCTGTATACTTACATTGTATCTGTAGCTATAGTAGTAAAATAAAATAGTGACACTCTGCATGTACATTACTATATGTATGTACTTCCATTACAATCACAAGTAAAGTGTACATATATTGTGTCATATTTATTATTGAATTTATTCCCATAGCAGTTACTACAAAGCCAAGAACTCTCCTCCTACCTTTTCAAGAAGCCTACCATATTATTATTATATATTCTATATATTATTATATATCCTTTATGCGTACTTATTTCAATACTTAACACATTAGATAATATTTAAGTACATATACATATATGTAAAGCATATGTAAGACATTTACTAAGAAGAGTCACCGTCACAAAGCAAACCAAACTAAGTGTATCTACTATACTGTAAGGGATCATGTACAAAAGACGTCTGTCATTTTTCGCCCTTTTTGACCCCCCTCCCCCCCTCTGGTCTGCAAACGT